>BQNB010062928.1:4475-35890 GCA_026074375.1 Tanacetum coccineum
TATATAAATTTTATAAAATCAAAAGATAAAAATATAAAATCAGAAAAGCCAAAAAGATTTTCATTTTATAAAACCTTTATAAAAAATAAAAAATAAAAAATAAATAAATAGAAAATTAAAAAAATGAGAAAAATACAAAAAGAAGTTTTCAAATGGCATGTCTTCTGAAAATCGATAACATTTACGGTCTTAGAAATGTCATTCAACAATGATACAAGCCTGTAAATGAAGTTCGAGCAGAAGTTTCAAATGTTTTCAAAACATGCCAAATGGCTTGCTATTATTTCAGATAGTAACCCGCTTTTCACCTTGAGGAAAACATGTCGTCTAAAAGACAGTTGTTCCTAACAACGGGAATTTATTCTCGGGCATGGTCTACTTTATGACCATGCAAAGGCTTGTGATTACTTTGCATCACAACCCGTGCTTCCTATATCCATAAGTGTACGTTTCAGTGCATCTATGTGTATAAATAAGAGAAATCTTATTTACCATGGTGATTGTTGTTTCTTTTCAAAAATAAAATCATTCCATCATCTGAAAATATTTTTTTCGATTAACATTTGACTTCTCAAACAACGACTACAGCTCTTTCAATAGAAAACGGGTCATTGTTTGAGGGGGAGAAAATGTCAAATTTCTTTGTCATGATAAAATGAGCTATTAAAGGGAAAAAGTTTTTTTTAACAATAACGTAATATCTCTTGATAGAAAGTTAATTAAGTTTAGCTTGTTTGTGCCTTATGTGTTATATGTTTATGCCTTTAGGGAGTAGTTTGCCAATTTAAGTCTATAGGTGTGCAAGTATATAACTTTAGGGACCAAAAGTGCTAATAGTTTAACTTTATTTCACCTTATAAAACTTAAAATGCAAAACTTATATGACATCAAAACAAGAAGGGCCAATTGTGGTAAACTCGAAATAGAGGTAACTTACATCCCACTCTTCACCCAGTTTGGTTTTACTGTTCCCCACACACACACAAACACACTCAAAACACACACACGCTCACTATCCCGATCGCATCACCTCAAACAAGCATAGTCAATCATTTTCATCTCTAAGGTATAACTCAAATCTTGATCTTCATCACCTAATCAACTCGAATCCCAAAGGAATTGATCGTTTTCACCACTCTTGATCGCAGTTGCCCTAATTATAAAATTAGGGTTCTTAAAATCAAAATGTGGTTAAAACCTTAAATTGATTGAGGGCTTTTGTAGTATTAGGTGTAATATATGTATAGGTTAGTCAAGTTTTATTATTCGTTGTGATTTAATCTTGTTCTTGACTGTCTTTGTGCTCAAAAATTTAGAAATATGCAAAATGATGTATAAATGTTATGTGTTTTGTGTGGGATTGTTGTAACATGGCTTCTTGGATATGCTATCATAGTGTTAAGGTTTCTTGAGTGTTGCTCGTTAAATGCTAAATCCTCATCAATCATACTCAAAACAATATAAGTGTTATGTGAATCGAACGAGCATGAAAACGTATGGACCGATCGAGTGATTTGAAATATGAACCGATCGAGTGATATAAAGTGTGGACCGAACGAGTGTCAGTGTAGAGTGAACCGAACGAGTGAATCCTAGTGAGGACCGAACGAGTGAATCATTGAATGGACCGAACGAGTGAATCCTAGTGAGGACCGAACGAGTAAACATTATCATGGACCGATCGAGTGTAAAATGAATGGAACCAGATCTAGTGCATACTTATGTGCGTCAAACCAATAAGTTTATAGTGTGATCCAATTGAGTGCTAATGTGTTAGAAGCATAACCAATTTTGTGACATAACACACTTAAGATCAGATTTTTTCCAACTAAGGTTAAATTAAACAAGTCTCTTAGTTTAAAATAGACATTAACAGCTTGACAAAACCAAGGTTAACTACATTCAACTTAGTTGTTACAATAGGTGCCTTTGTCTCATACGTTATTAGTCTATCTAAGATGATTGATCCTAAAAGTGCTAAAAGTCATAAAGGTTCTCATGCATGAATGATTGTGTCACATTATAAACTGCACTCACTCTTTCTTAAACAGACTCATGGAAATCTCAATAGCAGATCAGATTGCTTTGGATGATGCTTTAGTTGCTCCTGCCAACCGACTTAAGATTGGTAAATGTAATCTTCGATTAAGCTCGGATGTCACATCAAAGGAAGCAACTCTTCAAGTAGTCTACGATGTGTTAAAACTCACTCCTTTCTACAAGGCATTCCAAGTTTCTGCTGATGTTCCAGAGATCTATATGCAAGAATTCTGGGCCTCTGCTTATGTTCATAACCGATCTGTCAGATTCAAGATGAATAACAAAAAGCACATTCTCAATCTTGATCAATTCAGAGACATTCTTCAAATTTGCCCTAAAGTCGGTAATAAGAAGTTTGAAGAACCACCTCTTGAGAAGGAGATTCTCGCATTTCTAGCCAGTCTTGGTCACTCTGGAGAAATAAGGAAGATCACTGATGTTAATGTCAATAAGCTGCATCAACCCTGGAGATCATTTGCTGCTATCATCAACAAATGTCTCAGTGGTAAACCATCCTACGACAGTCTTCGTCTTTCTCAAGCTCAAATCTTGTGGGGTATGTACAATAAGAAGAAGGTTGATTATGCATATCTTCTGTGGGAGGACTTCATTTACCAGATTGAGAACAAAAATACGAAGAAGGGCAATGCGATGTACTATCCTCGTTTCACCAAGTTAGTCGTCAACTTTGTCATGGATAAAGACCCTTCAATTCCTCGAAGAAACAAGGTAAATTGGCATTATGCCAGAGATGACCCAATGTTCACAACAATCAATGTCATCTCAAGGAATGAAGACACTCAGTTGTACGGGACTATCTTGCCAGTAGCATTAACCAACGAGGACATCCGCAACTCTGAATCATACAAAGAGTATTATGCTATTGCTTCAGGAACAATTCCTCCAAAGACAAAAGGAAGTAAGAAGAAAGCTGATACAGATACAACCACTAAACAGAAGCCTCCCACAGTCCCCAAAGAAAAGAAAGAAAAGAAGTCTGGAAAAGGAAAGCAGAAGACTACAGAGTTGGAGACTATCTCTGAGGCGGTTTTGACAGAGGCTGAGCAACTCAAGATAATCACAAAAAGAAGCCGTAAAGAAACTCACAGCTCTCATGCCAGTGGTTCTGGTGCAGATGAAGGAACTGGTGTTACACCAGGGGTTCCCGATGCACCTGATTATGACTCAGAGGATGATATCTCCTGGAAATCAAGTGACGATGATCAAGATGATGAGAAAGCTCAAGATGATGAAGATGAAGATAAAAATGACGTTAATGAGACTACACAGGATGATGAAGATGATGATGTACATGACGATGATGAGAACGCTCAAGATGATGATGATGAAGAACAGACTGAATCAGAAGATGATGGTGATGATTTTATCCATCCAAAGCTCACAACTCATGATGATGAAATAATACATGAAGAGGAAACTGATGAAGATGATACTTTCGATCCTATAGTTCACACACCCTCTCATATTTCATCATCAGATGACGAAGACAGTGACAATGAAGTTGAAGGGACGAATGTTGAAGGAGCAAAGTCGGATGAAGATGCTACATATGAAGAGGATCAAGGAAATGAGGCGGTCGAAGATACCAATACCAATCTTGAAGGAAGAGATGATGTAATGACAGATGTTATATTGCCCCAGGTTCAAGCAACCCAGGAAATTGAAGACACTCATGTGACCCTAACTCTGGTAAATCCTGATGGTCAACAACAGAGCTCGTCTGTATCATCTGGCTTTGTCTCTAACATGCTGAATCCAAATCAAGATACCGGTGTTGATGATATTTTTGAACAACATGCTGAAGCCACCTATTTAATTGATACAACTGTAACTGCCATTGTGGAGCCATCCTTCTCTGCACAAACCAATCGTCCTCTAACACCGAATCCTCTCATCATTCAAATACAACAACCACCAATTCTGACACCGGCTACTACTACAAGCTCCTCGCTACAAAATCTTCCTAACTTTGCTTCATTGTTTGGCTTTGATTACAGACTAAAAGCGTTAGAAGACAACTTCTCGGAACTCAGACAAACAAATCAATATACTGAAGCACTCTCCTCCATTCCTGGCATCGTTGACAATTATCTAGCAAATAAAATGTAGGAAGCAGTGGATGTTGCAGTCCAATTAAAGAATGACAGAATTTGAGAAGAGTCTAATACTGAAAATCAAAAATTCCTTGATTCAATCGATGAAGGAATGAAGAAAGTAATCAAGGAACAAGTCAAAAAGGAAGTCTCCAAAATTACTCCAAAAATCGAGAAGTTAGTAATCGAACAACTCGAGTCTGAGGTTCTGGTACGATCATCAAAGGAAGCCAACACGTCTCATGTTGTAGCTGCTAATCTTTCTGAACTAGAGCTGAAAAAGATCTTAATTGACAAGATGGAAGCTAACAACTCTATCAACAGTCAACATTCAAATTGCAGCTCTATAAAGGCATTAGTTGATGCGTATGAAGCCGACAAAATCTTTTAGGATACATATGCCATACTTTTCACAATAAAAAGCCCTAGCAGACGGTGCAAGATGATGATCAAGACCCTCCGCTGGCACAGACCGGGGGTCCACAGAAGAAGTCAGGACAAAGAACCCCTTCAACTAGTGCTCCAAGTGAAACAACAACCACGACAGCCGGAAAGTGACTACCACTACAGGTTCTAAACTCTATAAGAAATCTGCTAGCCAATCTGCTCCCGTTAATGAAACTTATGCAAAGCTACAGATTCCTTTTGAAGCACCTGCACACCAGGAGTTTGAAACAGGTGTCCATGATGAACAAGTAGAAGAAGAGGTCCATACATACTACCTGACTGGTTTTCAACAACTATCCGACGACTACCTTCCCTGAAGATGTTCACATGCATGGAATAAGTCTGTTCCTGTCGTTCATGAATCTGTCCAACCTTGGCTAAGCAATCTGGCACAAAGACAAGACCCTCGAGAGTCATTCGATGAACTAACCGACTCTACATTTGACTTCTCCGCTTTTGTGATGAACCGGCTAAATGTTCAAACTCTAACACCTGAATTGCTAGCAGGTCCAACATTTGAGCTGATGAAAGGCACATGCAAGAGTTTGACTGAACTTGAATATTTTTGTGAAGAAATCTACAAAGCCACAACTCGAAAAATTAGACTTTGATCAACCCTGAAGTCGCCATATCCTCATGATCTGCGTACAGCACTACCGGTTCGTTTCCAATTTCTCAAGTCGTCATGTTATACCGTTTCATCACTTCCATCAAAAGACCCTTGAGTACCTTCGGTGGTGAGTCAAGCCGCAAGTACTCTACTTCAGTACGAAGACAACAGGCTGCAGATTACGGGCATATCAAATGGATAGAAGACTTAGTGCCCAACTTAATGTGGAGTCAAATGATAGTCAAATACGACAAATTCGCCCTCTGGGGAATCTCACATTGGGGCAAAAAGCGAAGACAGTTCTATGCATTTGCGACCTCAAGGGAATCAGCTCGTGACGTCTACTCAAAAAGACATTATATTGCGTCACTACGGTTAAATAGTCGAATGGCAAAACTATAAGCATCTTGACTGGATTACTGTACGAAGGGATGACGACGTTCTTTACAAGTTCAAAGAAGGCGACTTCCACAGACTAAGGATCCAAGACATTGAAGATATGCTGCTTCTTCTCGTGCAAGGAAAAGTGACAAATCTCAACGTTGAAGAACGTATTGCATTTAATGTCTCCTTAAGAATGTTTACAAGAAGCGTTGTCATCCAGAGGCGTGTGGAAGATCTTCAATTGGGTGTTGAAAGCTATCAGAAGAAACTCAACCTCACAAAGCCTGACACGTACAGATCCAATCTGAGAAGACAAGACGCTTATACACCATACTCCGATCCAAGAGGATTCATCTACGAGAACAAAGACAAGAAGAACAGATTGATGCGCATTGACGAACTACACAAGTTTAGCGATGGTACTCTAGATGATGTTCGGACTGCTCTAAATGATCGCCTCAAGGGAATTAGAATGGAGTATCTGCCACAGACTTTTTGGAGCCAACGTGACAAAGCAAATGCAAGAGCTATGATTCAGGCGATTGACAAAAGGCTAAAGACAAGGAGGATAATGAGGAGTTTGGAGAGATTTGTCGGTGGAAGACCATACGGGGGTGACCTACGGCTACTACAAAGGACCATAATGAATTTTATTCATATGTTTTCACACTTAAAAAGGTCAATCCTCATAAATACACTTATCTTGTGAATATGTTCATTATTAGTGTAGACTTTTTGGTGAAAAATAAGATGTGCTCGAGTACAAATTTTTCAAGAATTTCTTAGTAAATTCAAAAAAAATTCAAATAATTGTACTCGGCATCATCTTATATCCCTAAAAAGTTAGGGGAGCAATACATGTTTCCAATCTGCTAGCATATCTCCATTTTTGTCCCGAACGGATTAATCAATTGATATCCAAAATAACAAGGATTAACAATGTTGGATAAGGGGAGAAATGTGATTAACCTTTAATGTAATTGACAAAGGTGATCAAATAAAATGGACTCAATGCCTCCATACCTAGCAGTACTACGATTACATGCACATGTTAAGGGGGAGCTTTTAGGATAATGAAAAACTCCTCCAAAAGTGTAAATCGTATGATATTTACTAACAAACACTTTGATTGAAGTTTTCAATATTTTTGGAAAGGATCGTGATGAAAATACCCAAAAGACCGACCATGTTCTTAAATTTATGAAGTTATAAGGCGGTTAGGCTTAGGTTTTCAGATCCCAGATCCATCCAAATCTAGGGATCTACCCCAGGGATATCCACAAATTAGTGAAAAGTCCTTAAGGAGTGATTAAAAAAGAGAAAAAGTGAGAATAGGGAATAATTGCCGACTGAGAAGGAGCTAACACTGGAACATAACCTAACAAGGTGTTAGATAAGGAATCTCGGTATGGCATTGTAAGGGGTTGAAGAATGAAAAAGAAATGTAAGGATAAAGGGTGAAAATAAAGAAGCCCTCCATACACTTAGGCAGAAACCGGGTCAATACATATGCTGTCAGAAACACTCAGGTGTTGTCTGACATTGAAGACAGTCATGGACCCAGTGACGCTATGCACCAAACCCCTCCAGCTACACAAAGTCAGAAGAAAAGGAGGGGGGATGGGAAAGGGGGAGGGGAGGATGGGGGGGGGGGGGAAGAGGGGAGAGGGGGGGGGGGGGGAGCGGAGGGGGTAAAAGACTTTGTTTCAAACTCACGTAGAAACACTCATTTCTAATGTACTCTCTCACTCCGAAGATAGTTGATATAAAAGGTGGCACTCACTCCAGCCTCCGATCACTAAAATCAAAGTGCATTATTGAGTCTTGAGCCAAAAGAGATCATCAATTAATCTCATTAGGACACTTATCATAATTTAGCTTGTTATCTCACACAATGTGAATATCAAGTAATATCATTTTAAGAGTCCTTCGCATTATCCTTGTGATTTTGCCAGAACATCAGAGTGAATTCATTCACAATGAAGATGGAAATCCTGCTTGAGCCAACATCAAACAAGCTCATGGTAGGTAACTTGTGCGATTCTTTATGAATCAAACTTGTGACAACTGGAAAGAAACGATGGTGCGATTCTATAAGAATCAAACTTGTTCCAGGAAATGGATCAACGGTTGTTAGTGAATTTTTGAAATGATAAACACTCTCGGTGTGTCACAAAAACAATTTTGTAAGTGATACACCGATTGATTTTCAAATCAATTTTCTATATCAATCGGTGAGATAGTAACTCACTGGTTCACTCTTATCGTGCTGTCTGCTTTGAGACGTTCCGATAATGAGAACATGCTGAGTACGATGAATCTAATACTTATGTGTTAGAAAGATTCAATACTTCAGCTGGAAATCCTGTCAAGAAGATTCTTCTTAAATTGAATCTATCTGATCACAGGTCGATCCTCACGGATCCGAAGGTTTCTCCAACCAATCCTGGGCGAATGACAAAGCCATATTCGTCCCCCTGCTTTATTGCTAACTGTTTTATGCAGGCTACTTAAAATGGTGGTGGAGGTTCCTGATTCCAGCTGTCTCACAAGATCCATAGCCACATGCTCATACCCGACCGACAAACATAAAGTCATCATGAAAGCTCAAGTACATGTTTCAAGACTTCCGCTACTCTGATACCACACATCTTTCTAGAAGTGTCGAAGTGTTAAAGTTAAAGAAATTTCAAGAAAGATGCAACATTAAAGCTTTTCAAGAATGGTATGAGCATGTCGGTCCAGAAGTCGCAAGTCCACAAGATGGCAAAGTTACAAGATGGCGTAGAGATTGTGCTTGGTTGATGATCTCAAGATGCTCAAGATCACAATGTCAAATACAAGTTCAAGGAACAAGCTCAATCCAAGAAGTCAATGATCACTACAACATATTCACAAGAGAAAGTCAAGAGTACGAGCTAAAGACTAAGGATAAAGCATAGTATGCTAGGTTTAAAGTTTGTAAATTGGAGTGACCTCCCTTAGGGGGAGATTGTTGGAAACACGAAAAGTGTCGGTCACTTCCAAGTTGTAACAGGTCTTAGCTCGTAGTTAGTATAATGATTAGATTAGTAATCTAGTCCGGCCCAAGGCCCATGGGTGACCCAACTAGGCCCATGGCCGGCCAATGTAAGAGTATTTATACCCCTCTCCTAGTCTTGGAGAGGGTTGGTTGTTCCATTTTTCCATACACTTCATTAATACATTCATCCATTTTCCATCAAAGTTCTCTCTAACATCCCAACCCACATCTCACTCTTGTTCTTGGTTTGATCTTAAGATTACTAGTATTCTACACAATACCTTTGGCTCCTAAGGTTAAGAATAATAGGGAAGCTCACGAATACTACCTTAAGCATACTATAGAACAAGCTGCTATTCTTAGGGAGGTAGTTGAACAAGCCAAATCACTAAACCCTTTAGATAGTGCATCTTACACTACTTGTAAGTATGTTAAGCTGATTCAAGAATTGCTAGGTTATGTTAGAGAGACTTGCCCTGTTCTTCACACACATAGTAAGAAATTAGTTGCGGTCATGCCTATCAAAAAGAAGAAAATAGTTCAATTTGATAACACTGTTGCATCAACAAGCACCATGCCCAAAGTGATTAACACACCTTTATTGTCTACTAGCGGATCAAAGCCTTCAGGCAATACAAAGAATGATAGGATTTCGCGACCGCCAAGTAGTAAAGAGAAGAATAACATACAAGTTCAATCTAGGAAACCTAAATCTCATTTGAATAAAAAGAATTCTGAGTCAAAAAATGTCTGTAATGAACATGTTAAGCATTCTGTTGTAGAAGCTAAGGCTCTTTGTTCTGTTTGTAGTGAATGTTTGTTTGATGCTAATCATACTATGTGTTTGATTGCGTATGTGAATAGTATGAATGTGCGTGCTAAATCTGCCACTAAGAAAAATAAACAGAAAGAAGAATGGAAACCTATTGGAAAAGTGTTTAACTTTGTTGGATATAAATGGATACCTACAAGAAGGACTTTTACTTTAGTTGGAACTGTGTGCCCTTTAACTAGGATTACCACCACTAATAAAGTGCCTCTTAGGGAACCCATTCCTCTTAAAGTAGTTGCACAAGAAACGATAGTAACCAAAGTGTACACTAGGAGACCTAAGGTACCAATACCTGTTCAAAATAGCAAAACTAAGATTATTAAATCTTTATCTGCTAACACAAAGGAACCCGGTACATCTCGGGGATCCAATGCTTCAATTGCTCCATCTTCTCCTTCTCTTATCGATTGCAGGTTGTCCAAATTGTTCTGTGTTATTTGGACTTCGGGTGCTCTAAGCACATGACCGAAGATCGCTCTCAGCTCACCAATTTCGTCAGCAAGTTCCTTTGTACGGTTAAATTCAAATATGACCAAATTGCAAAGATTATGAGATATAGCGACTACATAGTTGGTAATGTTATGATTTCAAGGGTTTATTATGTGGAAGGTCTTGGACATAATTTATTCTCAGTCGGCCAGTTTTGTGACTCTGATCTAGAGGTAGCATTTAGAAAACACACCTGCTTCGTTCATAACCTTGAAGGTGTTGATCTAATCTCTAGATCTTGAGAAACTAATTTGTATACTTTGTCATTTGAGAATATGAATGCGTCTACTCCAATCTGTCTCCTGTCAAAGGCCACAAAGACTAAGTCATGGTTATGGCACCGTCGGTTGTCTCATTTAAACTTCAGCGCTATTAATCACTTGGCTCGACATTGTCTCGTTCGTGGACTTCCTAAGCTCAAGTATGAAAAGGATCATCTTTGTTCAGCATGTGCTTTGGGTAAAAGCAAGAAACAGTCACATACACCAAAATCTAAAGATTCCAACCAAGAGAAGCTATATCTTTTGCATATGGATTTGTGTGGACCGATGCGTGTTAAAAGTGCAAATGGGAAACGGTATATCTTGGTGATCGTCGATGATTACTCTTGATTTACTTGGGTAAAGTTCTTAACATCAAAAGATGAAGCTCTGGCATTTATCATCAAATTTCTAAAAATGATTCAAGTGAGGCTCAATGTTCCTGTCAGAAAGATAAGAACCAATAATGGAACTGAGTTTGTTAATCAGACTATGCGAGAGTACTATGAAGAGGTTGGCATCTCTCATGAAACATCAGTAGTAAGAACTCCACAACAGAATGGTGTCATTGAAAGGCAAAATCATACACTGGTTGAAGCAGCTCAAACTATGTTAATCTTTGCACAAGCTCCATTATTCTTATGGGCAGAAGTAGTGGCAACCGCTTGTTATACCCAGAACCGTTCTCTTATTCGTCGTCGTCACGGTAAAACACCATATGAGCTCTTACATGATAAAAAGCCCTATTTTTCATATCTCTATGTTTTTGGTGCCCTATGTTATCCAAATAATGACATTGAGAATTTAGGGAAGCTACAAGCAAAGGCAGATATTGGAATTTTTATTGGATATGCTCCCACCAAGAAACCTTTTTGAATTTACAACCACCGTACTCGACGAACCATCCATGTGGATTTTGATGAGTTTACTTAAACATGAGCTTTGCAGGCAAGACTTCGGAAAATGAAACAAATGGGGAAGCACTAGACAAATAAAAATGAAATAAAATTTGTTAATTTGCTACCCTCCCATGCATGCATCTTCTAGAACCAACATCACTACAGCTCCCTTGGTGAAACAAGTTTGATATTCCAAATCAAATTAAAAAAAGCCTTAATCACCATGTGTTGTGCAAGGTATTTTGATTAGGGGTATCAAATTAGTCCCCCTCCTTGTCTCTTGTCCACGGCACACACACTCACACTTTTAGTGTGTAAAGTAATCTTGTGGTATATTAAATTTTGTTGCTTCCTTTTTTCATTATAACACACACTCTTGTATTTTTGCTTTTCTTTTTCTTTTTGCTCGCCCTCTTTCTCTTATAACCTAGGCTCCAACCACCCTTTATAGGGTTTACATTTTCTTTTATTCTTTTCAAGATCCAAGTGTTCTAAGTTCATTTTCAAGGGTTTTTAAGGTAGATCCAAGTACTGGTTGGTTGGTTTTCAAGGGTTTCTCAAAGATTTAAAAATGTAGGTTTTCTAATTTTATAGTGGGTTTTATAGATTAGTCATTTTTGGGAATAGATCTTGTTATTCTCCTACGTGTTTCTTCATTCTTGTAAGTATTTCTTGGTCATCTCTTGTTTCATTTCTTTTATTCTTATGAATATTGTTCAAGTTTAAGAATCCATGTGTTTGTGTTACTTTTTAAAGATATTGACTAAAGATCTCTTGACATCTTTTTATAAAAATGGAAGTATTATGTTGTTGTTTTATAAGTTTTGGGTGAGATGAGTTGAAAGTGTGTTGAACAATTGAAAATGAAGGATTGGTTAAGATCTATAGTGGTGGTTTGTTGGTTGGTTTGGTAGTGATCGGGATTAGGCTAGAATAAGCACTATTGTGGCGTTTGGATGGATTTTTGGGAGTATTTATGAAAAGACATATTGCTGATCTGAATTAGTTTTGAGATTTTGAGCGACCTAAAAATGTCTTCATTAGAAGTAAAAGACAGTTTTGGTCAGAGCTTCTTTTAGATAGATAGTTTTTCACATATCGCACTTTAAAATCGGACTTAAAACGGTCAAGTTATAGCCAAATGAAACTTGAAACATTTTTTGGCAAAACCTAATGAATAGTGTGCTGATGTGTATAGTAAAAGGGGTTTTCGGACGCATTCAGACATTTTTGGACTTTCTAAACTCTAGCGAAGCATATAGTAACACATATATATATAGTTTAGCTTTCATTTGTAGACGTCTTTAACATATTTTAGAAAAAGAGAATGAAGTTACTAAAATAGTATGTTGGTAAATACTTTAGCGGATCGAACTTGGAAGGTTAGCGGGATTATTGTTAGTTAGCGCATTTGGAAATTATGGAACTTAACAAATATAGGGGACGGTATTATACGTCTTGAAACTAATAAACTTTCTAAATAGACAACTTTCTAAAGTTGTATTTTTGGATAAACGCAAGACTTGACAAAAAATCTCTATAATTTTATTTAGTCATATTTATTAATCCAAACTAAGGCCCCAAACATACCTTATGGAATCGTATTTTATCTTGTAAAGCGTGTCTTTACAAGTTTCTGTTTGTTATCTTTTGTTTCTAAGAAGCGTATTTTTTAGGTCGCGTGTAGGACCTTTCGGATTTATTTCTTTTGTTGAGATTATCGCTCATCCTTGTTAAGGTGAGTTCATAGCCTCACGTTTTACCGAATTTTCAAATGCTTTATACTTTGGGGTCAGAAACATCGTTTGCTTTTTAAATTGGACACAAGTTCTTAACGTGAGTTTTACATGTTTATGTGTTGCCTAAGTTGCTTACAAACAACTATTGCCCGAACTATCATGAACCGTCAGTCACCTATGGCCAATTGGTTTGGTTAAGTGAGCGCGAATGCATAAATAGATCTATTAGGAGTAATTACCCCTATCTGCTTTGGTTCCACTGTGAAGAACAAATGGATATATGTCATGTCGATGTGCGTTGTGGTGATCTTTGGTTTGGGTCACCAGTTAAGGGCAGAAATACTATGTGGCATGATATGATATGCCTGGTTTATTAGCATCGGTGTCATGAGCTTAGCGTAACAATAAATACTTTTTATGCGATACTGTATCTGTTATAGTGATCGTGTGCGTTTTGAAATCTTGTGGTCCACTCTTGTATTAACTTAAACCTATGAATTCACCAATATTATGTTGACGTTTTAAACATATTTTCGCAGGTGCTTAGAAGTGGATGTCATTGCTTGCTATTTGGGACTGCCATGCATTGGACCTATTTCTCAAGACTTTTATTTAATGCATTTTACATCGTTGTCAAACTCTAAAACCTTTTAATCGCTTCCGCATTATATTATGGGATCTTTGTATAACTTTAACTATTTTTATTAATGCAACGATGTTGAATTTTCAAACGTACCCTTAGAGGTCGTTTTTTATTGCTTTGTGTTCGGATTGTTATGATGTCACGCCCTCGGACACGTATTTCGTCCAGGCCCCGTCTGGGGGTGTGACAAGATTCCCAACGCCTGTTATTCTCCCTTTGATTTCGCCTTAGTCGTCTTCCTGACTGTTCATCATAAGATGAATCGTCATCCTCCCCAAATGGATTTTCTGACTGTTCGTCATCAGTACCCCGAACGTTACGATTACCACGCCTGTTCATCATCTGATCCATCCGGTCAGACAATTGATCAACGAATTGATCAAATCGCTCATCCATTCTTGCCATAACACGATCTTCCAATTCTTGTTCGGCTCTTGATACCAACTGATGTAGTGAAAATGTAAGGAACACACGAATTGATGTGAACAATAAAATAAGATAACAAATTGGATCTGTTGATTCTACGAATACCAGAAACAATTCTTCTAACAATCGTTGATTCGATTGAATACCGATTATTAGGGTAAAATTTCTTGGCAAACAGCGGCCAATAGTTTATTTTTATTAAAACTGATAACTCCCTGGCTAGGGTTACAGCAGATTGTTTAAATAGGCTCACAAAACTGAAACGGGCATAAAAAGACAGATGTGCCGTGAGCTAAAACAGAAACAAGTCCAACAAAAAGTCCAAAAAAACATAAAAATGTAATTAACTCCTAAAATAAGGTGTTTCGGGCCTTGAAAATTCCTTAACCAGACAAAGTGTGGTTATAGCGGCGTCCGCCTCGTTTTCCTCTTCGATTTGACTGGTTACGGGCCTTCTAACTCCTCCCGGAGCCCAAGTTATGCCCATTTTAGTAAACCCCTTTTTCTCACACGATCCTGGGCCTCTAGAAACAAGTCAGCCCGTTCTTCAATACTTGGATTTACATCAACTCCTCTCAAGTTTCCAACATATCCGACATGGTAAACGATGCTTAAACCAATAATGGAAAGAAAAGAAAGATAAAAAAACAAGAAGAAAAAGTTGGTGGTGGGAAACAATACTTGCCTACAAGTAGACGATTGCTCTCAGATTAGGGTATCTCAGGACGGAGATGATATGGTGAATGAGGAAGAACAATCAAGGCTGGTGGGGAAACATGCAAATAGGTTTCTCTTTTGACGCATGTCCTAACAATATGGCATGGTTTTGTGTTTTCGAAGAGTTTGATGTATTGCTAATAATCTAGATCATCTTCATGTTGCACTTAAGGAAAAAAAATTCAAGGAATTGAAAAGGTTCCTAGTTGTTCTAGATGATGTTTGGACCGAGGACCACAATGAGTGGGAACTCATGCAAAGCCCATTTGTCTTTAGGGCCGGCCCTGGTAGTATAATAATCGTTACGGCACGAAAGACCGAGGTTGCATCAGTTATGAACTCTTTGAACCTTACAATCTGGAGGTTTTGTCAAGTGAAACAGCGCTGTCTCTATTTGCTAGATGTGCGCTAGCGAGATGAACACAATTATAGCTAGATAATACATCCGTCATTAAAGGTAATTGCTCACGGTACGTATTATCAAGAATGAAGAGGAACGATACACATAAGTTTTGCGGGAGAGTTTTTCTATATGTTGGATGATGAGATTGAAGTTTTTGAGAAGTTCAGTCACTCTTCATTTCTAGGTCAACGATTGGGAGTATATAGAGAGTTCAAGGAATTACATAGAGCTAAATTTTTGCGAACACCTTTCTACTCAATGAACGACGTTCTTTCCGAATTACTGCCTCAACTAAAGATCCTAAGGGTGCTAAGTTTGTATTGAAGGAGCTAATTACGGGTTTCAAATATCTGAGCTTAAGGGCCTATTAGATCTTCAAGGAAGACTTGCCATCGAGTGGTCGGACAATGTGATAGATCCAACACAAGCAGATCAAGGATGCCAGCTTACAATGAAAGAAAGGTCTTGATGATTTGGATCTTGGATGCCAGCTTACAATGAAAGAAAGGTCTTGATGATTTGGATCTTGAATGGAGTCGCGACTTTATTGATTCTCGGATATCAATGGGTCGGGGATCGACTCCTCATTCGATCAGTTACTCAACTGCAAGAAGTTATAAAACATCTTGGGGCAGTTGAAGTTCTAGTCATCATATCGTGTGTTGAATGAAGATAGTTGTGGGAATCAAAATCTGAGGCATGCAATATTCATTAATAGTTTACGGATTTATGGACGTCATGGTTGTGACAAAATTACTCTGGACTATCATTAGGAGAACGAAAGAGTTTACAATACAATAAAAATTGAAAATAAGAGCATCACGGTATATTGATTTCTACCAAATGTGACGTATTCATAATATAAAGCGACAAACAACAAACATTTATGCAAACTCTATCTTTCATTTACTACTGAAACAAACAACACGCGCTTTTAACACAGTAGAAAGACTACTCGTCATGTACCTACATATACATAAAATTCTCACGAAAGCCCTTTAACCATTCCAGTAGCAGCATCGAGATCAATGTCAATAAAACGACACAAGTCTGGTAGGAGACCAGGCATCGTGCTCCTGAGTTTCCCACTAACGATAAATGTAAATCCTCGCCCCAAAATGCTTGCTCTTACAATCTCCCAAAATCGGTAACACAAATCCCGTGGAGCGACACCTATTTGCAGCAGGAGTTTTACGTCTGAAACAAGTACTGAGTTTTTGCCATGACAGATGGGAAGTCCCGAGAAGACCTTGTTTGCTATAATCATTTTTAATCTTGTTTCTCCGCCTGACAAAGCAAATACCAATGAAGGAAACATCTACTGTTCCCACAAAATCAAACACAGTCGATGAAAATTTTGAGTCTACTCTGTTGCGAGTACATGTTGACACCCAATGACACCGTATGATGTTCATATAAGCTTCTAATCTTGTCTCTTCTCTAACTTTCTTCTACAAGGGTACACAGAACATTTAAAAGGCTCTGTAGCAATTTCGCAGGCCTTTTGAACCACAATCCCAAGGTCAATCTGATAAGATCAGGTGAAAAAAGTTTAGCTGAGTGATACTTAGATAATCAGAGTCCAAGTATTTGACACGTTTGATTCTGTAAAAAAATATAGGGTGTTCGGGATTGCTTATTTCAGACAGTCAAACTGCTAATCTGCAAAAAAATAAGCACACATGCAATGCCAAACACCCAGTTAATCAACTTTTTTGCAATTCATGAAATCGATTTTTTAAATGCAAATCCATAGACCCTTTGAAAAGGTCTAAATTGGAGTTATAATTTTGGAGTCAGAACTAACCGCTCCTTTTCCGTCATGGGCATGATGGGTACACACAACTAGGAATGGCAATGGGGCGGGGTGAACACCCTTCATCCCCAAACCCGATTAGCAAACCACGCCCCAAATCCGCCCCGGTCCCCAATGGGGATCTTATCGGGGCGCTCCATTGGGGCGAGATGCTCCCCCAAACCCGCTCCAATCCCGTTGGGGATCTTATCAGGGCGTCTTTAGAAGCGTAATGCTCCACCAAATACACATTGTTCTTTGTTTATTATTATTTTTACGTCATATTTTTACAAATGTGATTACATGCAATAAAGAATCAACAAACAACTAATAATATATTAATTTGTAGCCTTTATATAAAGATAACCAAAAAATGAGAACTTTTATTAAAAACATTGCACAAAAGAAGTTTGTCCTAATCACAACTTAAAATCTTGCAAAGATACAAAACTACAAAAAATTGATAATATTGGTTTAATTACGTAAACACTAACATAATAATATATGAATATAATAGAGATATATGTATATATAGTTTTTGGGCGGGGCGGGTTGGGTTGGGGATCTTGTGCCCCGTCCTCGCCCCGAACCCGATAAAAATCCCCGTTAATTCCCCGAAACCCTCCCCGTAACCCGATAAGCATGCCCCGTCCTGCCCCAAAAGCTTTAGGTTTTGGGTTTCCCAGTTGGGTTTGGGTTTTTTTGCCATTACTACACACAACTGCGTCATATGCACCGGCAGCTAAAGCAGCAGCCCTAACGGCTCCTATTTCATCATCCGTATCAGTAGAGAATCTATTCACTGCTATCACAACATTTACACCATAAGCCTTCGTATTCTTAATATGCCTAACCAAATTGGCGCAACCAGCTTCCACAAGAGCCACATTTTCAGTGACATAAGCATAGTCGAGCGGCTTCCCTGCAGTAACAGGTGGACCCCCACCATGCATTTTAAGTGCCCGAATAGTTGCAACAATAAATGCACACTGAGGTCTCAAACCACTATACCGACACTTTATATTCATAAACTTTTCGAACCCTGCTTCTGTGACAACAAATCCACCCGGGCCTACAAGTTTCAACGCGATTTTATCAGCCACGATGGAAGAATTCCTATGAGTTATATTAGCAAATGGGCCTGCGTGAACAAAACCCGGGGTGTGTTCAAGAGTCTGCATTAAAGTTGGGTTGATTGCATCTTTCATTAGTACACTCAATGCACCTCCAACGCCAAGATCATCAGCTGTAACAGGGTCACCGTCTCGACTATCACCAATCACCATTTTCCCGAGCCGCTCCCGCATGTCGGATAATGATGTGGTAAGGGCTAAAACCGCCATTATTTCACTAGCTACCGAAATGTCAAAACCCGTTTCCCTCACCATACCTTTCTCATCAGGCCCTTGACCCACAGTTATTTTCCTTAAAAACCGGTCGTTGACATCCATAACCCTCCTCCAGGTGATGGTTTCGGGGTCAACATCGAGCCTAGCAAACCGTTTGACTTCTTCTAAGTTAAGATCATCGGGTTTCACTTTGGCGATACCAAGCTTTCTTAAGCGTCTATACATAACATCATTAAATGTCCTGTTACCTTTTTTGTTGGGTGGACATAAGCGGTTAAAAAGGGCGTTATTTGATTGCGTTGATTCATGAAACATCCTGGTGTCAATGGTGGCTGCTAGAAGGTTGTTTGCAGCGGTTATGGCGTGAATGTTACCTGTCATATGTAGATTAAACTCGTCCATAGGGATGACTTGACTGTAACCACCGCCAGCTGCACCACCCTTGATACCAAACGTTGGCCCTTGTGATGGTTGTCTAAGAGTTGTAATGACCTAAAAGCATCAAAATATTAAAGTCGAACACGCAGAATATTTTAATCAATTTATATTTTTTTTTATTGTTGCAAAAGGCTTATAACGCAAGATAAAGTTGCATCTCTAAAGGAGATCATAAGTAAATAACCGGCAAAACATTATGCTTAAAAGTCACATACAAGGGATAAATACAAATATTAGAAGCACACAAAAGTTGATCATCAAAGGGTCTCCAAGAGTTACATAACGAGGACTCCAGGTACATCAACTATTCGTTCCTCGTACGTGCCTGAGCTGTGTTACCTTCAACTTGCCCGGAAGTCAAGGAGTTCTCAACTATCTGTTCCAACTCATCCACCTGCCCAATTGAAGACTCATGTTCCTCTTTCTCCTTCAGTACATGCACAAGCTCCCCTGCCACCTTCCTCAACTCCTCTAACTGATCTTGCATCACATCCGCAAGTAACACTGCTTTTGCAATACTAGTTAACTCTTCCAACTTCTTATCCTTTTCAGAATCTGTTATCACCCTCTGAGCATTCTTCCGTGGACTATTAATAGACAAACTCTCATCTTGTTTCACCGGTTTTGCCTGATTAGAGGACTCTTCGTCATCATTCTTTCGTGCAGCATCCTGCATCTCTTCTACTTTTTCTTCCATTGCGAAATTTGGCGGGTTTGCCTCATCCTCATTTTCATTTTTTACATTGGTATCCCCTGTAGTAGGCTGGTATGTGCTTAATTACACATACCTTTTACCTTTAAAAACGAGCTAAAATAACCAAAAACGGACTTAAAATGCCAAATATACGCTTGTTTTGCTAATTGTGTTGTGCAGGAACGGATAACCAAGAAAAGGACGAAAAACAAAGCCAAAACGACAAAACCAGACTCGGAATGGAAAAGACTGTGAAAGACAAAGCCAAATCAAAGCCGGAAAGTCAATCAAGTCAAAAAACACAAGGAAAAGTCAACTGGTCAATAGTCAAAGTCAACGGCCAAGTCAACCCCGAAGCCAAAAAAATTCAAAAAGTCAAGAAATATAAGTTTAAGGTTGAAAAATTGCAAAACCCTAAACTAATATTTTACGAGGAAAAGGGAGAAAGAAGATAGAGTGCCAAACTGCCAATTTAGCAAGTTTTACCCCAAGGGCCAAAGCTTCCATTTCACCTCTAAAATCTAGTTACCACAAGGACGTGTGGTTACCTAGTCAATACCTTTGGGGACTGAAATTGCAGTCCCCAAAAGTTTTTAACAACAAGACCATAGGATGCAATCAAGCATAACTTCCATCAAGGACCATTTGTGCCAAACTTCTAAAACCACAACTCTGTACTTCAACACAACAAACCTTTTCCCTTCCCCGGCCATTTTTGTAACCCAAAAAAACCCAAACCAACATCACTCGAGTTTTCGCTTCACAACTTTTAACCCAGCGTTTTTCTCTCCACCTACCATGAATACTCACACTCCCCCCTCCTCCACTACCACCGACACCCAATAAAGATGCCAATTAGGCAGTCTAAACAAGATACGAGCACAATTGTAGGGTCAAGATTGGTTTTTGGTTTTGGCTCTCTAGATACCAACAAACAACACATAAACCCAGCTCAGCTTATAAAAAGGGAAGAAAGATGAAGAGAAGAGTAGTTAGTTGTATGTGTTTTTAATTTTCAGTTTTAAATTCTCTCAATATTAAGCAATTTTCTTTCAAGTTTTATATAGTTTTTAAGTAGTTTTCAGTGTAGTTTTTAAAGTAGTTTAAAAGTGTTTTTAAGTTAATTTCTTTTATGCACTTGTAATTCTCAGTTTTAATGAAAATTTAAGCTATTTTTACTCAATAAGCTCTCAATAAGCTCATTTGAGCTTATTCTTGTTAATAAGCTCAAATTCAGTTTAAAACTTTGTAAAAGCCTTTAAGTACTGTTTTCAGCTCATTTAGTTTAAAAGTTTTCATTTGGATTCAAATTGAGCAAGTTTGGAAGCTACAAGGGGTAATAAGCTCTTATAAGCTCATTTAGCTTATTAAGCTGGTTTAGAGGCTAGGGAGCCACTTAGGTGTATTTTTTTTAAGCCACTCACTCTACAAGAGTGGCTTAAGTGCTGAGACTCCAAAATTCTCAGGTTACATTTCTCATAATTCAATTTTAGCTTAATCTTAGCTTTATCAATTGCTTATTTCTATTCAAATTTGTTTAATTCTCTTTAATCATGCTTTGTTTAGGCCTAATCTCTAGCTGTGTTAAGTTTTCATTAGGTTAAATTTGTGTAACTTTAGTTTCTCTTTTAAAATTGTCATATTAGTGTAATAAGCTAGTAGAGTAACTAGCTTATTATCACAAATAAGCCTTAGGTTTTATAGCTTAAAAAGCTTTATTAGGTCATTTTAAGTGAAAGTAGATAAAAAGTTTTGAAAGTTTTAGCTTTTAGAAAGTTTTTAAGTGCAATAAGGTTTTGACAGTTAGAATAAGGGAGTGTTTGGCATAAGCTGTGTTTGACTCTTAAAGTCAACAGCACTTTGTCAAAACTCTTCATATAGTTGTGTTAGGATATAAACTCAAGCTTTGAATTAGTTTTAAAGGTTAGATTAGTGAATTTAAAAAATTTAGAGTTTAAAAAAACTTTGTATTAGCACCAGGGCAATTCTCAGTAAGAGTAACTTTAGAATTTAGGAGTTCATAAGCATTTAGAGAACATACTTAGTCAATTCATGTTTAGGTATACTTAGTAAGTAGGATTTGAGAGTTTTCATTTCAAATTTTGGCTGCACTAGATCATTAAGCCAAGTGCATCAGCAATACATAACAGCAAGATTAAGTGATGGCTCATTCCTTTTTGAATTTTCATTTCCATGTTAAATTTTGAAAAACCTTTTATCCAGAGTTGCTTAATATCCATAGAACAGCTTAAATCCAAATCTTCAGTTTCTAAGGTTCAGTAATAAGCAGCTTAGCTTATTTGAAAAAGCTCATCTCAGTTTTAAGTCAAAACTTGCATTTTTCAAGTTCAAATTTCTTGATAATCTTTTAAACTTTTAGCTTATTTCTTCCTAGATACCTCTAGTATACATCATAAGCATAAAGTAGTTTCTTTTAGTTTTCAGTTTCATCAAGTAATAAGCAAAATATAAGCCAAAAACTAGAAAAGCTCTTAAGCCCTTAGTTTCTGTAACCAGTTCAAAAAAACTAATTTTTTAGCTTATTCTGTTGATAAAAGTTCAAGTTGCTTTAATTAAAGTTGTTAAGAATAAGCTCTTTAACAACTTTCATGTTTTAAGTTTTTGCTAATTCTCACTTTTTCAATAAGCAAAAATAAGCCATAGCGTAGGGTCCGTTTGGTACTTTTCTCATAGTTCAGGGTTGCCCGTTTACATTGTAGTGTAAATTGTTAATAGTTTGCCCGCCTACCCTTTAGTTTCGTTTCTTACATTTTCTACCCTAGAGTTTTCAAAAAATAAAAAAGAGGGAAAGACAAGAGGCCCGGGTGAGCAAGACTCGAACCCGGGACCTCTCGATACAAACCCCCTTTTTACACACACTTATACCGCTGCGCCCTTGGGTCTTTTTCGTTAAAGACTCAAGGGCACTAGTATTTAACTATGTTTTGGCTTTATAAGCCTATAAGCTGCAATAACTTATTTTCGGGCTTATTTGTCGAGCTTATTTGTGTCTCTTATTTTTCGTAGGACTATTTCAGTGTCTAGTATTTTTAGAAGATTTTTCAGAATTTTTAGTGATCGTTTAATATTTTTTATAATTTAATTTAGTTAAAAGTTTATTTAATTCATAATAAATATAAAAATTATCAAAAAAATATTTTGCTTTTTTAGAAAATTTTCTTTTTTTTAGGAAAATTTTTATTTTGTATCTAGTTTGTAGGAAAAAATATAAAATTTGCGCGCGCGCTCGAGCGCGCATCGCGCGCGCATACAACTTTGTACTTTTTAAACGAACGGCGTTCCGGGTACGGGATTTTGTTTTTTTGACTGTTTTTGGGTCAACGAACTCCGTTTCGGTCTAGTCTTTTTATTCTTCGTTTATTGTCCCGTAGAGTATTTTAGAAGAGTCAAAAATTTCTTCTTGGGTTATTTTAAAAGGTTTTAGGTTTTTCCCCTGTGGTGTTCGTGGAATTTTCCCCTTCCGTTTCTTTCAGCTTACTTTAGTAATTTTTTAGGATTTTCTAAACACGTCCTTTTGTTCGTATCATTCTACTTTGACTTTTTCCAAACCTCTCAAATCATTTCCTTCCATCCACAAATCACTCACCAAATCTTCGACATGTCACAATTTTCCATTTACACCAGCACCATACCCCCCGTTGGGGATAAACGACCGGGAACCACTCTATATATTATCGGTATACATGATTTGTTGATTTTTAGGACTAATATTTTTTTTATATTTTTATTTTATTATATTATATATTACAGTGTGAAAAACTCCAATCAGTTGCATATTTTTGGGTTCACTTGAGACCAACATCTTTGGAAGGTGAGAGCAAAGTATGATGCATCTTTCCAAATTGGCATCACTATGCAATCTTATCTGATTTATTCTTTCTGAGTATTATGTTACCTGCTTTAATTTCTCTCTTGGGTACTTGTAGAACATTCATTGAGATTGTACCCGCAACTACTTGTACATAATGCATAATTGGTTAGAGAATCTATATCAAACAGCCACTTTGGGACCATTCCCTTCTATATAGGTTTATTTCTAAAAACCCGCAATATGCAAGTTTTCTTCTACCCTCTTGGTTCTGTGTTGTATACCCTAAAAAGCTATACTACTAACAGATATATCAACAAAGAAACCTTCATCCACTTTTGCCATCAAAACTTGCCTAATTGTCTAAAGTATTAAGAATGGTAACATGACATCCAAATGGTCTCATAAAGTTTAGAGCTGGTTTAAGACCTCTAAAAAGTTTACAAGGTGTCTTGTTATGAGGCTTGACTACTAAGACCTTATTTTGTACATAGCAAGCAGTACCAACTGCTTCAGCCCAAAATGTGGTAGGTAACTTAGAGTCAGCTAACATAGTTCTAGCAGCCCTAATTAGTGTCTTATTCCTCCTCTCAGCCATACCATTTTGTTGAGGAGTCCTGGCTACACTGTATTCCCTCTTAATACCTTTTTCTCTACAAAAATCATCCATAACTTTATTCTTAATTTCTGTTCCATTATCACTCCTGATTATTTTCATTTTCTTATCCACTAGGTTTTCTATTTCTCTGATAAAGTTCTTGAGAATCTCACAGGTTTCATCCTTAGTTGTTAAAAAGAAAACCCAAGTGAACCTGCTATAATCATCAGTGACTACTAACCAATACTTCTTATGCATTAAACTACTCACAAAGGTTAGAGCGTCACTAGACAACAATCCATTATGATGATAAACAAAGGCTTAGTAATTAGATTAAGAACTTTGGACTTACAAGAAGCTCTGTGTTGCTTCCTTTTAAGACAAGCAACACAGGTTTGGTCATTTTCAAAACGTTGTGTAGGCAAACCTCTTACAAGATTATCCTTAACAAGCTTATTTATGTTCTTAAAATTAATATGACCAAGTCTCCTATGCCAGATCATTGATTCATCTGATGTAGCCTTTGCAACAAGACAAGTTAAACTCTCTTTAGGAACAATGTTCTTCATATCAAAACTGTCATGTTGTCCTTTCTACGAATTTTAAGAAGTATCTGACTTTCATCAGGCAACTTAAAATTAGGAGATAAGACAAGACATTCAGTGTTAGTAAAAAGGACATAGTTTTTTTGTCACACATCTGTGAGACACTAAAAAGGTTGAAATTTAACTCATTGACAAAGTATACATCTTCAAAATCAAAGCTATCAGTTTTAAGTGTTCCTTTACCAGAAATTCTACCACCATGTGCTCCTCTCCTAAATGTAACATAACCTCCATCAAATTCCTTGAAATTTAAGAGATAAGCTATATTCCCAGTCATGTGCCTTGAGCATCCACTGTCAATAAATCATGTATCATCCTGTTATGGCTTGCCCTATACATAAAAATAAGGAAATTAGTTTCCTTTGGGGACCCAAGCCATTACTAACTTGGATCTGCCTCAATGTAGTTGTGTTTCTTCAAAGTGATTGATGCACTATCAAGTTTGGTAGGCCTCCAAACCCAACATGCTGAGGCCTTAACAGCATTTGCCTGATTAACCCTAACACCATTAACAACTGCTGAATGTGGCCTAGCAGTATTAACTACTTTTGGCGTAGCAGTATTAACTGCTTTTGCCTTGGTAGTATTATTTTTTTAGGTAAACCTTTTGTTGGTTAATATTGTTTCTGATTGATAGGTCCTTTTTATAGTTGATTGTGCTGATTTTGAAAAACGTGACATTGGTTTAACACTAAAAACTATAGATTTGGGATGAGTAGTATTAACTGTCCTGGCAGTATTAAATGGTTTTAGGTCAGTTTTCATTAAAACTGCTCTTGGAACCATGTTTCTTTGAGCATTAGGGTGAGTCTTGTTGGTAGTATAGTTGTAGTACACCCTGTTATAATAATTCCCATATTTCACCCTTTCCCTTTGATGGTATTTGCAATGAGCCTGCACATGATCAAAACTCCCACAAATGAAGCAAGCTTTGTTATACATAACAAAATCACTTCCTAGTTGATTGGACTTCTGTCCATTCCATTTTCTTTGATTCCCCCTAGGACTTTGTGACCTATACATCTCAGCATACCTAACTGACTTTTTAACTGGTTTTTCATGATTTTTAGGTTTGACAAACTCTATCTTTTTATCAAGAAAAACAGTTTCTTTATCAACATTAAGTAAAGACTCAACATAGCTACTTGATTCTTCTGATACTTGTTCTTTTACCAAAGAGTCATCAGAATTTTCCTTAGAAGCATCTGATTTTTATCACAAACAATGTTAGACTCTTGCTTACTATCCTCAGAACTATAACTTTTGAATTCAGGGTCTTTGAATTCATCAAGACCAAAATAAGACAAATCAAGCTTTTTAGGTCGATTATAGATTAAAGGATGGGGTGGAGGAACAACATTATACCCCAAACCCTTTTTACTTTTGTCAATTATCTGACTCTCTAATAACTTGTTTAGACTCTTTGAGGCCTTATCAAATTTTTCAATTTTAAATTCAATGCCCTCTTTTTCTTGCTTAACTTTTTCAAACCCACTTTTAAGCACATTTATTTCATTGTCTTTGCAAGCTACTTCCCTTTTAAGAACCGCAACTTCTTCACTAAAAATAACCTCATTCTTTCTATATGTGATAAGTTGTTCTTCTATAGCTGTTGTAAATTCAGTTTGATTAAGCTTAAAATTAAATTATCACACTATTTCTTAAGAGTTTCATAGTTTTTCAGACAAGTTTTAGTGCAAGTTTTATCATTGTATACCTCTGAGTCTGAAAACGCCATTAGAGCCATGTTTGTTTGAACCTGTTCTTCTGCCATATCACTCCAGTCAAAACCTACACCATCTATGGCTAACATTGTCTTTGAAGATGTGTCTTCATTGTTTCCTTGCTTCCTAGTGTTGTCTTGATATCTGAACTGACCCTCTTTGTTCTTTGGTGCTCTATATTCCCTTACAAAGTGTCCCATCTTGTGACAATTGAAACACTCTACCTTGGATTTATCATACCCAACAGTATCATTAGCATTAATGAAAATTTTCTTGCTTGTTCTCTGAAAGTACCTTTTTGCTCTCATACTTAGTAGAGAGAGCTGCCACTTCAAATCCATTGCTTCCAAATCATCTTCATGAATTTGCTCTAAGTCCTGCTGTAGGAGATTAGAACCATTGGGATTCTCAACCATGAAAGCATACACAGTATTATCACTGAAGTTAGCAGTACTAACTTGAGGACAAGCATTGTTAATATTAGGGCTAACAGTACTAACTTCACCTGCAGGATTAACAGTATTAACATCATTAGTACTGCTAGTGCTTGGAGCAGTCATAAAGGCTAAGTTTTGAGTACCACTACTTGCACCAACAGATTTCTTTACATCTTGTTCAACAATTTTGAAGTTGTTGTACAAATCATCAATGCTCATTGTTTTAATATCAGCCTTATTCATCCAGACTACAACATGAGTATTCCACTCACGAGGCAAGTTTCTTAGAAATTTTGAATTTAAGTCTTCTTGAGCGATGACCACACTCAAAATTGCAAGCCTACTAACAATCTTCTGGAGTCTGTTAAAGATAGAGTCAAGAGACTCTGTGCTTGATGCACTAAAATGTTCATATTGTTGCTTCAACAGTTTCTTCTGTGTTTTCTTAGTGGCTTCATTACCTCCAAATCGTGTTTCGATAGCAGCAAACATTGTATTAGCGTCACTGTATTGACTGAAAGTAAGTTGATGTTCATTAGGAAGAGCCATGAGTAGCAAGCTTCTAGCCTTCACATCATTCTTCTTGTTGGTCTTTTCTTCAGCAGTTACAGGTACTGACATCTTTGTAAGAGAGGTACTGAAGAATACTAGTAATCTTTAATGATATGCAAGAACTAGAGAGGTAAGTGGGTTGGAAAGTTTCTAGAGAAAGAAAGATGATAATGAATATTATGTGTGTAAAATGTGAAATGAAAACAACCAACCACCCTCTCCAAGGCATGGAGAGGGTATATATACTACATAACAAGGCCGACCATGGGCCTTAACGGGCTTTCCAAGGGCCTTGGGACAGACTAGCTTACTAGACTAATCATATAAAAAACTACGAGCTAAGACTATTACAACTTGGAAGTGACCGATACTTTTCTTGTTTCCAACAATCTCCCCCTAAGGGAGGTCACTCCATTTTACAAAATTCAAACCTAGCATACTGATTGTAGTTTTATATACGTATAATAATATGATGATATGAAATTACCAAACTACCCTTGAGGACAAAGGAAGAAAGGAAAATTCTCACAATTATATATAATAATACGTATATTTACCGGTAAGTGATTACCGGGTCATTTTTCCCCAACGATTTATGAAATTGAGACTCCGTTTATTTTTGGACAATGATTTGAATTGGGTTCGAAGATTTAGATTTGATAATCTATTTTTACAACTAAAAGCAAATTAAGCATGCAAATAAAGACAATTAACAACTAATCGATTAAAACGAATATGGGAATTAAACGAACGCGACAATTAAATCCTAAATTATTAAAAATTAAACCTAAAACTATTTTTCTACTTTTTATAATCCTAAATGATTATTTAATAATGAAAAGCTAAGGAAATTCTAAAACGAGAGCAATTTAGACTAAAAACGAAGAAAAACGAGAATGGGAACGAGAACTCGTTCTTTAAAAAGTGAATTTACAAAATTTTAACCCTACGAAAATTATTTTTAAACTAAGCCTAGAGAATGATAAAAGCAAATTTTAGAAAAAAAAAGAAAATTATTATTTTTTGATTATTTTTGTATTTTTTATGATTTTTAAAGTTTTTAATAAAAATAAATTATTAAAAATGGAAAACTTTATTCTAAAAATCTAGAAAAATTATAAAAAGTGTAAAACTTAAAGACTAATACAAATAATAAAAACAGGAAATAACTTAAATGAAAACCAAAAGCTGAAAAATAAGCTAACGGCTAATATGAAGTAAAAGAAATTGAAAAAAGTGTTATAGGATTATAAATTACAAATGCTAATGGATAGCTATGAAGCACAATGGTTAATTGTTGAAGAGTGTGGGACGAGTGGGGAGAAGCAGAGGTCTTGGGTTCGAATCCAAGGCTTTTTGGTTATTTGCTATATTTTATTTTGAAAAAAGAATTTAAAAACAAAGATGGCAAACCTAAAAATATAAACTTTTGCAAAAACAACTTTTCTAATCTAAGAAAATAAGCTGAAATTGCTTTTAAAATAGACATATACAGATTACATTAACTACTTTTTTTTCTTTTTATCAAAATTTAAGAACTCTAAAAGCTTTAATAAGCTGAAACTAATGAACAAAAGCTACTTTTAACCCTAGTCTAACCTAATAAGCTAGTTTGAAAAGAGATAAGCACAAATTGATAAGCCATAAGCTGAAAATCAGAATAAGCTCTTAAACTAATTCTGCTAACCAAACAGACCCTAAGGGACACTTTGAGTTTAATTTTAAGCTAGCTAAAAGACACTTAAGAGAAAACAACTTAAAGGAACTTAAACTAAGGCCTACTAGCTACAAGAAAATGCTTTTGAACAAAAGTTTGGAAAACAAGAGCTTATTGAAAAAGGCTTGTGAAAACAGACAGAATACTTAGCTTTATCTGAGTTTGGTTTCTAAAATTGAAAAGACAAAAAGCCTATTTTAAGGCTAAAAACAGATATGCTAATGAACTTATTTTTGAAAACTAATTTGAAATAGATTAACCACTACCCTAGATCTACTTGTATGCTAAATTTCAAAACCTAAGATTAACTTTTACCCTCTGAAAATTTGTGTTGAAAATGGTTGTTTGTCAGCTTATGATGCTGATGTAGTTGACATGTAAATGATTAAAAACTTAAAACCTATAAATGCAAATATTAAGAACTAAATTTAACACTTATAAAACTCAAAACTAAATCTAATAAGGCTGTGACAATGACTAGAAATGATAAAAGCTTAAAATGCAAATGATAACAATGACAGATTGTGACTTTTATCAAACTAACATTTGAGAACTAGACTTGCTCTATTCTAACTTATAAAACTTACTCAAACAACCTTAATTCAGAGATTTAAAACTGATATCAAAGACCAAATGGCCACTAGCAGTACTAACTTGTAGTTAGTACTGCTATGCCAAACACCCCTTTAAAATTCATGAATTCCTTTTAAGTTTATCAAAAAGAGTTTTGATGATTAAGACTCAAATACCAGATATTAAACAACTTATAACAACTACAATAAACATATATGAATAAGCAACTAAGCCAGAAACAAAGAGCTAATACCTATGCTACTAATATTTTTGATTTTTATTAATTTATAAGACAATATGAAGAAAACTAATATATAAGCTATCAAACTTGAAAACAGATACCTAAACATACTTAATAAGCACAAATACACATATTTAAGCACAAATAAGCAAGTGAATAAGCAGATTAAGCAGATTTAACATAAGAAATTAAAGACAGAAAAGATAAAATGAGACTTACAATTGCCTTAGCTAAAAAAAACTTTTAAAAGCTTGAGGAGCTACTCTACAGCTCTAGCTTATCACAAGGATAAGCTAGTAAAAGTCCCATAAGCTCTTCCATTGTAAGCTTATCATCCAAAAAGCTCAAATCCATACTAGCAAAGGTATTTAACTGATTTTAATGGTTTAAGTAATTTAAGGATTAATTGAGCTCAAATCTAAGCTTAGAGACTTAGATGAGCTTATGATGAGCTTGTAAGAAGCTTGTGATTGATTTGAGAGTTTATAGAAAACAAGAACTTTTAGAATTTTGAGAACAAACTAAGCAAACCAGATTTAATAAAATAACTAAGATTTCATTGATTTAAACAGATTACAATACTTGAAATTGAAAATACAAGAGCTTAATAAGAAATTACATTTAATTGAAAAGTTACATAAGCTAATTAAAAACTTAAAAAAATGCAGAAAAGAAGATATTGTGTGTGAGGAGTGAGCTTGTATTTATAGTAGTCATGAGAAGCTTCTAGCCCTTGAGTCTGTTACACGCTCCTTTTAATCTGAACCTTCCAAACATTGCCAATCATTGGATCCTCAATTATCACCGTTGGATCATTTGATGAGCACACGGATTGCCAGCGTGGCATTCCGTGTGTCAGACCCTTTGTGCTTCTTTTGGCTAGGATTTAGTGTAAAAATCCTTGTCCTTGTGTGTTTCTTTCATATATCCGCGTGTCCTTTCTTGTGCACTTGGACTAATAAGGAGCTCTTGTGACGTCTAACTCTGCCAGCTTGTCACTTGGTGCTTGAATTGCTGAGCCACGTCCTCAATTTCAATTAACCCTTTGATTTCGAAGAAGCTCAAGTTCACATGCAAGTCAAACTTAAAGGAACAAGCTAAAGCCTAAAGTCTAAAGATCACTACGCATATCACAAGCTGAAAGATAAAAATTCAAGACCTCGAACAAAAACCAAAGACATTCGTAGAATGTAAAGCTTGATATTTTTTGTAAAAGGATGTGACCTCCCTTAGGGAGAGATTGTTAGAAATCGAGAAAAGACTCGGTCATACCTAATATATGTAGCTCGTTGGTCTTAGATAGTTTTTGGAACCTTAAATAGGTAAAAGGGCCAAAGCCCATGAAAGGGTCCATGGCCGGTCGCTAATAGGAGTATAAGTACCCTCTCCATAGCTTGGAGAGGGTGTTGGTTGGTTTTATTTCACACATAGTTCTTAATCTAATATTACTCTCTTCCTTTCTCTCTCTAGAAACCTTCATCCCATTCCTTTCTCTCTCTAGTTTCTTGTTGATTGGTTAAGTGGTTAGATAATATACGTATTCTACATATATATGTAAGATGATCAAAGTACGTAAAACATGTAGACTAAACGTAGTCGAAATTCAGGTTCGTATTTAATGTATGTTTAACGATGTACACGGAATAACCTATCCGGTTACCCAAAAAATTTAATTTATGTCAAAATAAAAATAAAAATATATAGTAAATGTACGAGGTTAAAAATAACCTAAAAATATGGATCGTTGCTATAACACCCAGTGTTTTCAGGTCATTTACGACGTCATTTATTTCACTATTTATTTTTAGTCTCATACGCGTTTACTTTTAATTTTAATT
>BQNB010062929.1:0-19964 GCA_026074375.1 Tanacetum coccineum
ACCTCGCGTGCAAGCACTTCTTCCCCCACTCGTTTTGTAAATTCATTAACAAATGAGGTTCCTCGAGTCTTTAAAAACCCACCAAATATTGACCCTGACATGGAACCCTTCTACACCCGCCAAACCAAAATTCTCAACCGTCAAGTTCGGTTACGAGATAAGTATCATGGTGGATTAAGGTCAATCAGGAAGGGCTTCAAGAATTTATGGAGAAATATGAATGAGAGGTGAGAAATTTGGATAATTGCTATAAGACAATATACTTATATTTACCACTTTATTATGCTTGTTGGTACTTACTATTGCTATCTATGGTTAGGTACTTGAACTTATGCCATTTATAGTCTGTGAGTACGTAGTATTGGCAACATAACTTGCCTGGGATGATTATTTCATTTTATCATCCTAAACCTTGCTTGCATGCACTTTGATACTCTATGGTTATTTCTATGATATTATGCATGACAATTTCTGAGTCAATATGCCTATATTCGCTTCTCCAATAGAATTTAGGATAGCTAGCCTTGCGAATTTGATCATTAGGAAGTATTAGATGATTTTTGGTGAAATAGGATTGAATACAAAAGGGAAAATCTGGGAGACTTTTTATGTATAGGATTTACTAAAATCATGACAAACTGGAAAATTTTTGTTTCTCCACAAAACAGCCCCCATAAATATAGGGTGGCCCCTAAATATATCTGGGACCGCCACCATATATATGGGACCACCAACAGGAGTCACGGAATTTGTACTGTGTCTCCTGATTTTCTGTGTAGTTGACCATCCTCTCTTCTAGACCCAGCTACATCTTTTGCATTTTGCTAAACCATTTTTGGAATCTCTCTTCCTAAACCTCATGCTTTACCTCTTTAATCCACTCCTTCTAAATTAAATACTCATCCTCGTCGTTCTTCTTATCATCTTCATCTCCTTCATATCTTTCTTTTATGGCTTCCACTCAAGCCTCCTCCTCTAACCCTGCTAAGAAAATCAAACTAACCATCATTCCACCTAGACAAGTCTTTGTCAACATCTCTAGTGATGAATATGTCACTACCACACCTTCTCCCATAACAACATCCTCTTCTCCATCTCCACCAAATGCACCATCAAAAACTTCATCAACCAAAAATACATCATCTACTTTTGGCACTACCTCTTCCTCATTTGAATCAAAACCTCAATCCTCACCTTCTACTTCTAATTATACACCCTCTTCTAAACCATCTAATCCTTTTCTTGATAATATCATGGATGCACCTCTATGACCCTTAAACCCAATTCCACTCCAAAGTCATCCTTTCTTAGATATCACTCTTTCCTTGTCACTAATCACCCTTCTTGATCACATTCTTGATACTCCTTCACCACCTTCACCACAACCACCACCTTAACCATCTCTCATGGGTCATCATATTTACTTCAACTATCATGACTATCATGGCTCAACTTGTCTTTGTTGCTTTCACAACCAAAATCTTGTCTTTTTTCTTAGGGATGAGATAAACTTAATGTTTGCTCACATTGAGTATCTTCTCACTTTTGCCATTGCTTTACTCTCTCCACCTCACCCTTAAAAATTTGGTCATGTCACCTCATAATATGTTGACCTAACCTTTTTGCTCAAAGTCATTTCCTATGAATCAAGGATCATTTAGAATTTATGTCGTATTAACTTTATCTACCTTATGTAGTATGTTTAGATTGTGGTGTAATTCATGAATTAATGTTCCTTTGTTAGACTTAGCTCTATTTTCCTTGCATGGAGTATGTTTCTTGTATGAGTTTCTTAAGTGATGAATGAAACTACTTTATGGTTTACTTGCATGAATTGCTATATTGCTACTAGTTGGAAATATATTCTTGCACTTGTACATCTCACTTTGTTTTGTAGCAATAGTCTCATAAGATCGATGCCTTGGTTTCCCAAACGAGGGGGAGAATACATCAAGGATGAGTCTTAGCATTGTCGATTTATTTCTCTCTACAATTTGACGATCATCCTTTTTGACTTCGACAAAAAGGGGGAGAAATGGATCAAAACTCATTGATAACTTTAAAGCTTTATTTTTACATAAAATGAGTTTATATTTTGTCATCATCAAAAAGGGAGAGATTGTTAATACAAATAATGTCTAAAAACGCTATTTATATTTTTTGACCTCTCGATGTTTTGAAGATAACAAAATGTAAAAACGTTTACGATAAAAATAGACGTTTACAAGTTATTAATCATAAATTTACATTTTAAATGTAAATCACTTAAGGTATGTAAAAACATAATTAGTGATTAAGAAAATAATATTTCTTAACCATCACATTTTCACAAAAGTATTTTTACAAAAATAAATATATACAAAATATTTTTTAAATAAAAGAAATATTTTATTTAAACATAAAAATTCAAATTTGGTTTTCTCCCCAAAATAGAACCTTCTATACCCGATATAACCTTCCCCACTAAAAGACAAAAAGGGAGCGTTAGTCTAGGGCGGCCCCCTGATAGGCTTGGCGGCCCCCAGATATATCTGATACCGTCAGGACCGCCTGCAGTAGCCGTTGGATTTTCCTGGCTATAAATACTGCACTATTCCCAGATGAAAAATAGACCTCTTTGCACGAATTTTTTAGTTTTCTTTCTCTCTCTAAAAATCTTTTTTCTCTCACTAAATTTCTTGATCACTAACATTGTTTGATCTTGTTTCAAGTGATCCAATCTCTTCTTCTAATCTCTCCTGTCCTCTCTATCAAGTGCAAGAGAAGAACATTCGTATTCGCCAAGAAATGAATTATTGTAGTCTAGTGATATCTCTTTCTTTCTTCTAAGAACCAAATCTCTATCTTGATTATCTTGTGTGATTGTGTAAATCAGATAGTGTAGATCTTGTGATTGTATATTACTTGTGAAGCGGTAGATTGGTTCTACCTAAGATTAGGACTTGACATTTAGCTTAGTATCGGAAAACAACATAAGCGAAGTGTAAATGGTTTTATTCGCCTAAAGGGAGCTTGTTGACATAGTGAAATCTTGAATAGGATACTCGGGGTGTGGAGTAGGGCGAAGAGGAGCTTCATAGCCGAACCACTATAAATCTTGGTATCTTGGTTTGATTGTTCCTTCCCTCATCTCTTTATATTGTTGTGATTCTTACTTATTGTTTGTTTAGTTACTTCTAGTAGATACACACATTATTGGTTCATATTGTTGGTTGGTTGAACATATACTCGGATCTAACAAATTTTAGAAGTAAAATTATAAAACGCTACCCCTAATTAACAGGGTAACTCTTTAAACCCCCCTCCCCCCTTTCTAGTTTTTCAGATACTATACTAGTATAATTCTTATGGTGGACTACAAACCATATTACAATTTAACTCCACTGACATTCAACAAAGCTCGGTGCTCACATAGAAGAGTTACTACCTACAGTATTCCGGCCTCGGAATTCACCCCTAAGAACCTGTGATTCGACTTAACCTATTAACTCTATAGCCTTCCCCTTGGAAGCTTAACAAACCCCAACTAGATCCCCAATGATCTAGGCTTGATCCCACGGATACAAGACTTCCCATACAACTCGATTGTAAAAAGATAGATTATTGAACCAAGTTATAACCTAGCCTAGAGACTCGATTCTAAAGAAAGGGTATGAGAAAGAAGACCCTAGATAAAACACACAAGTATGGATTAGGTACTTATGTGGCTCTCTTGCGGAGATATGTTTACTTTAATAGAATGATGAGATGAGAAGATTATAACACTTTGATGTTTAGACTTAGAGGATTAGAGAAGAGAATAGAGATGAAAGAATGTTTGCAAGAGGTAAGGAATACAAAGGCCAATGGTGGGTATTTATAGGCCAAGAACTCAAATTGTGGAAAAACAATTCGAGTCTAGCGCGCTGCCTACGCGTTAGCGCGTGCCCAAAGCGCCAGTTTCCCGAGATTGTTTTTCCTTCAGGATCTTGGTGTTTTAAATACCCGCACTTATTAAATCCCTAATTGTACTTCACACTATGACCTTTCAATCATTATTATGCTCAAGGCCAACCAATTCAAATAGCCATTTGATAAAATGTTTGTGAAGTATTAAAATCGTTTTGCTTGTTCGATAAATTAAAGATAGAAAAGAATTATCGAAAGGGGCATTTTAGGTATTCCTCAAATGTGTAACTAGCCTAGATGGGATACAACTAAGGGTTAAAAGGGCTAGTTACAAACCAAGAGAATATTCTTGAAATATTCTTTACTTTGTGAGAAAGGGGAAAAAGGAATTTGAAATTTGAATTTCAAATGTATTAACGCACATGTTGGATAAGAGAGGTGAGTTGTAGATAGGTTGGCAATGAGTTGTCATGATGTGACATGATAAGATCAAAGGGAGGCTTTTGAGCTCATTTGAAATGGAGGGTGGATATGAGAAGTGTACTCTTGGTTAAGTGGCATGATCAAGGGTTGTGAGAGAGTTATGTTTGTTATGTAAGTGAGTAGAGAGTGTTTAGAAGATGGTTTGTGTTTGTTTGAGATGTAGCATCAATCCAAGGGTTAAGAATAGAATGAGGGAGTTTAGATTTATGAGATGGCATAATCAAGAGTAGAGATGAAAGTGTATTTGTTGTGTTTGTTTAAGAAACAAACTAATAGTGGAGAAGATAGAAGTATGGGAAGTTGGATTGATGATATGTATTGATCAAGGGTTGAGAAAAAGTATGTGTAATTTAAATAGTGTGGAGAAGAAGATGAATAGTGAGTATGTAGTGGAGAATGTTTTGAAATGATATGAAAGATTTTGGTAAGGAATGTTGGAGACACAAAGTACATAGAGTACACAAGAAGTACGTTTATGTAAGGAATATGAGTTGGCATTGTTGGGAATGTTTATGTGAGGAAGGATTATGTGTGGGAAGCTAGGTTGTGTTTAAGAAGTGTTTAGGAAGATAAGTATGAAGTTGATGAAGTTTAGGATGAAATCAAAGGATTGATTTGGGTTAATAATCACATTGCCATTAATAAAGAAAAGAGTTGGTAAATGTGATTATGGGATGGTTTAAGAAGAAAGTGTTTAGAGTGTATGTGGAAGAAATGAATCACTTGTTGGTTAAGAAGGATGATCATGTGATTAGATAGAATGGGTTATAGAAGTGTATAGATGAAGTGAGGACTTGTACATGTGATGAATTAGTTTGCAAAAACATATAAAGGTCAAGGAAGTAATAAAAGTCAAAGTATAATTAACTTCCACATACCACAAACTCAATTAGTCATTTAGTCTTCAATCCAAGATAATTAACATTGGATTTGATCACTAATCATCTTTGATGCAAAGAAGCTAAGTGCTTTGCATCTCAAGTAAAGCATATCCTATATCAGGAAAGGATGCGTTTACGCAAAGTGACCTTTGACTTGGTTTGACCAATAAGGGAGTAAAACCCGTTATATGAGTAGGATCATTGTAAATCTAGATTAAGGTCAAATGAAAGCTTTCGCTTATTGGTATGTTAAGAGCATGATCATACTAGGTTTAGAAAGATGTTTCGGCCTTGGCTAGAGGCGTTTGATAAAAGATTTAATTTGGCGTTTTATGTAAAAACAAGAGGATTTATTTTTGCTCCTCTCTAGGTCTAAACCTCATTTGAAGTGTTCCCAAATGCTCAAATATCATGTACATACCTTTATTGAAGTTTCTACATGTGTCGTGTAAGAGGAAAGCCGACAAAATCAAATCCGTAAAAACGGACTTTGCGAGTGGCGCGCTGGCCACGCATTGACGCGTACCCAGCTTGCCAGAGGTGAATATCCGATTTTTTGGATTTAGGCTATCGTTTGTTATTTTACGTTTTACGAATGTTTATTTGTCATCATTAAAACATAAAGGATATCATAGTCAATGTTTCACCAACATTCACTGCTTCTATTTTACTGGGGTCCACATGAATACCCTATCTGTTGACCACATGATTAAGGAAACCTACTTCTTACAACCAGAATTCACACTTCGAGAATTTAGCATTCAATTTATCCTTTTGAAGTAACTCTAGGATTAGTTTTAGATTGACTTCATGTTCTTCCTTAGACTAAAATAGATTAGCATATCGCCAATAAAGACTATGACGAATTTATCCAAATACGGCTTACACACGCGGTTCATTAAGTCCATAAAGACAACAAGTGCATTAGTGAGCCCGAAAGGCATAACTAGAAAGTCGTAGTGTCCATAACGAGTTCTAAAAGCCGTTTTTGGTACATCCTCTTCGTGTACTCTTTGCTGATGGTATCCTGACTGAAGATATATCTTTGAGAAATACCGTGAACCTTGGAGTTGATCAAACAAATCATTAATCCTCGGAAGAGGATATCGGTTTTTAACTGTTAGTTTTTTCAATTCACGATAATCAATGTACATGCGAAGGGAACCATCCTTCTTCTTAACAAATAGAACGAGTGCTTCCTAGGGTGAATGGATCGGGCGAATGAATCCCTTGTCTTGGAGTTCCTGGAGTTGGACTGACAACTCTTGCATTTCAGAAGGTACCTAATGATACGAAGCTTTTCCAACAGGGGTTGCTTCATGAACGAGGTCTATAAGGAATTCGGTTTGTCAAAGGGGAGGTAGTCCTGTTAAGTCTCCAAGGAAGACTTTAGGAAAATCCTAGACAGTTGGGATGTCTTCGAGTTTCTTTTCGTTTCATGCTTGTGAGGTACTTTAGGTTTTCTTTCGATCGTTCACCACAAACCTCAATTATTTCACCATTCGGTAAAGGAATACAGATTACCTTTTCATGACAAATGATTTCTGCCCTAAGTTTCGATAACCCATCCATACCCACTACTACGTCAAAACTCCCCAGCTTAAAAGGTAACAAGTCGATACTAAAGGAAACACCTTCCAATACTAAAGTGCACCCACGAATGATCTTATTAGTTTCTTTATTTTTACCATTTGCCATTTCAATTAAATAGCTATAGTTCAGATCACTGGGTTGCGTATTTAACAAGGGCATGAATTATTAGAAAAAATCTATAATTAGCACCAGAGTTGAATAATACGATAGCATATTGATTGTTTAAGGAAAACGTACCGGTCATGATATTCGGATCCTAGAGGGCTTCGTTCGCACCCAAAGCGAATGCACGACCTCGGGCTGGATTGTCATTGTTCCCACGTGTTGGATTGTTAGTGTGCCTCCCTTCAATGGTAAGTGCTTAGTTTGGGCGGTTCCATTCTTGCCCTGGAGTCATATTTAGTGTAGGGAACGTTGATCGGTAGTGGTCAATATTGCCACATTCGCAACATGCCCCTCAATTTACAATTGGCGGCCTAGCATTTACCGAAGCCACCAGCCTGGCTCCCGCTCGAAAGTCCTTAGAAAAATTCCCCAAGAGATTGCAAGTCGTGCAAGAACAACATGGCATCTCTGGATAGTAGTGGTAAGTGCATCTAGCGAACTCAGGTGTAAGGCTTGTGTATTCTCTCTTGGTGGGGTTGGCTACTACGAACCCTTTCCCCAACCTATCTTTCTTATTATTCACTATAGTGTCACCTTGCTTGCTTGGTTCGTCGCCATTCCTCCTTTTCTCGCTGCCCTTTAATATGTCATTTAGTATAGGTAATTATTTATCAAGTTTTATTATTTATATTTTGCCGACTTTATCTATTAACTAACACTAACGGGCAGTGTACCCGATCAATTATAGGTTCGTTGGTAAGTAGGGTGTCGATCACTAAGAGTGAGCGTTAATACTTCAATTTACTAGTATTTATCTAATGTTGGTCGTAATTAATCCTAATTAAACCTAAACTAAAGCAAATAGGGGGTTCAGCCTGAAAGACTGGCACGAGTTTAGGTTTAATCTAAACTAATAATGAGACAAATAACACACACACAAGCAGATAAACAAACAATAAAGAAACGGTCAAGCACTTATGTAAGGAAAACGTATTAACCAAGTTTTATTAAATAAGATGTATTAATTGTTTATTAGTGCAATGATCGCACTACTCTCGTTGGTGGTATATCATTCCTAAGTTAGGTGGTACTTATCCCTAGACTCTAGGTTTATATTACGATTAATCCTGTCATAATCAACCAAACCCGCATAAAGTTTACACCATTAATTATAATCTATCTAGGTGACGATATTGGTATCAATATCAGAACCTAGCTCATCGAGGCTTTACCAACTTATTGCTTAATGGTTATCCATATACTGGTAGTCTACAATCCACTTAACTACTAAAGGAAATAGAATGTTATTTGTAGTCCTAAGTTACCTTAGTCTACCATTCACTTAACCAGAAGTAGAAACATGATTTTATTTGTAATCCTATTGATCCAGATATATAGATAAAATATATGTAGTATCTATCTCAGACTCTAGTCTACAGCCCAAATAACGGTTAAGTTACAACACTTTATTTGTAATCCTAGATCCAGTTGAATGAAATGAAAGAGTAAACAATCGATATAAACAAATCAAAACATCAAATTATCATAAACATGGCTAATACCTATAGGTATTAGCCCATAGTCATTGTAACAATACACAGTATCATGGACGAACGATTAAAGTAAAGAAAACATTACACTGACCGAATGCTTATAGCGGAGTATAATGATTACAAGAGTTTTCATACTTTGTGGTTAAAAGCTTGTATTGCACACTAAAAACCGAATGTTAGGTTTTCTATTTATAAGTCTGGAAATCAGGTCGATACGGCGTATTGGAGGGGTCCAATATGGTGTATCTGGGGTCTTCAGCATGGGCTCCACGATTATAATATTCTAGAATAATCTTTAACCGCCATTCAATACGGCGTATTGAGGTCTTCTAGATACGGTGTATTCAGCCTAAAACGTGATTGTTTCGAGTGTTGACCAAAGTTTCATATACGGTGTATCTGCTGATGTAGATACGGCGTATTCTTCAAAGTCAGGTAATGGTCTTGAATTCGTCTAAGTCTTAGGATACGGAGTATCTGTCTAGAATGATACGTCGTATTCATCAGATTTAGTAGACTTTCTTGAACTTCTTCATTTATGCTCTAAAATACGTTCTTTTCTCCATCTTTTGTCAGTTGCTCAATAATAACCAAAATTCATAAAGATAAGCAGTTAAGTATCAAATCTTATATAAAATAATATAAAACGAGCAATATAGATGGGGTAAATAATGCCAATAATTAGACGTTATTTGATGTCATCAAATATCTCCCCACTTGAATCCTACTTGTCCTCAAGTAGACTTTAGATTTAACTTTTGAAAACGTATTCCAAATGATTGTTTAGGATTTTTCCTTTAAGCGTTTTTATTTAATTACTAGTGCACAACCAAACACCTCACAAAATAGGAAATGAAATCACTTAATTTACTCAACTAATCTATGTGGTAACATTTAGTATTTCGCTCAATTGCTCAGTCATGATGAGTATTCTATCATAAGCTTGACAAGGATACACATCTCTATCTCTAAAGCTAAGGAGTAACTAGTTTAAAAAGGTAAACTGGGTGAATATGATAAGGCTTAAGGGTTGATCATTATTTTTAATCTCTATCGATACCAATATTCTAGAAAAGGCGACAAAACCACAAATGCACGCCCAAATCCATGACCGTGACACTTGTGATTGCTCACTCCCTAACTCGAATAAGCTAAAGAATAAGAGTAAGTAATCTTCACTAATAGTATTACACCAACAATGGCGACAAAACCACACATACATATTCAAATCCATGAATAAGACACATGTGATTGCTCACTCCCTCATTCGAGTAAACCAAAGGTTAGGATGAAGAATGATATAGGGTAGGGATTAGGCATGGGAAACATTTATAATTGGTGTAAAATAAAATAACAAAACAGATATATTAAGTCTAACCAATAAACAATAATGTTGCTAGCTACTTTCCCTACCACAACCTTGAAAAAGACACAAATCACCGACTAACTCACGCTTTAACACGGAAAACTCACGCTTTGTTTGGTAGACACGAATTAGACTTAAAGATGTCTTAATCATCATTCTCAATGATCCATAAAAACAAACATAGTTGGCATTCCCATAACAGCCAACTCCCATTTATCTATAATATAGTACAACAATAGTGGCGATGTCTACCACTTGATACAAAAATACATAGTTGGTTAAATTTACGACCAACTTTCTAATATACAACAATACTTTACATCGTTGGTTTATAGCATGTACCACCGAATAATTGATTATCTCATAATACAATTAGTTAAGTTTAGACGAACCAATTATCTCACAATCCTCTCATTTTTTTCTCTCTTACATTTTTTTTATTTTTCTGTTTTTTCAATTTTTTTCAAACATATCACTAGAAAATGAATAAAGATGTAAAATTTCACCACTTCACGATCATAATAAATCCGGATAATAATTCCATAACGTTCATGACTCAAAAATACCAATAATAGTAAAAGTAGTAAAATAAAATAAAATAAAATAAACTACTTTCACATTCCCATTGCATTGTGCAATTCTAGAACTAACTAAAGATAAGAAATACGCACACGAACACAGAAAGTACATACCTTTACACAAAAGCAACTAGCAATCAACCATGGACATTAATCTATAGGGTAGGCTAAGGTGTAAGGGTGTAACGAAACATATTTTAGTGGTGTAAGAAACGAAAAAAATGGCTCAGAAGGTTTTTCTAGGGGTATATTACTCTAAAAATGAGAGTAACAAAAGGATATTATACGGGGGTTAACTAACCAGTGTAGTTAGTTAATAACACACAATGTTTGTAAATGACATAGGCTTTTTGGTTTAATCCTAGAAATTTACCAATCCAGACAAGTCACTCTAATTATAAAAATAATACTCATTATGGTGGTCTCGAATAGTATACCAAGCCAAGTTTTAAAGTTTAACAATCACCGGCACACTCAAATTTTTGTGGAATTTTGGTAAAATGGGAGAAACGAATAGGCTTAATCCTCACAATATGAAAATAACGATTATGTGTGTGGGCTATGCAAGTAATAATCTCACAAAACATAGTAAATTTAAGCATAAATTTGGCATATTTTTGTGAAAATATGGACAAGTAGCGTTATAATTCTCCTCCCCCCACTTGAGATAAACAACGCCCACATTGTATAAATTTAGAATGAATAACAGGAAATATAAAGAATTAGAATGAAAAGTCCTCTGAGATTTGCTCGGTATGATCCTTCGTGATGAAATTATGAGCAACACTGTGTATTGTGTTGTGAAAAGGCGTCTGAATATCAGCGTGACTAACACACATAAGATTCCAGATTATATGTATACCACCACTTTCTACAATCTTGTTTTGTACTTCTGTGTTTTAACATAAGGAAAATCACAGCAATTGTATCTCCAAATAAACGTCGGTTATAATAAGAAAATAAAAACAATAATTGTACAGGACAATCAACACGCCGTATCCTTAGTAGTGGATACGCCGTATTGAAACCTGTAAGAAAAATAATCAATACGGGTCAGAAGTCAAATACGCCGTATTCAGAATCCCGAATACACTGTATTGTTAAGTCTGGCAATAAAGTTTTAAAAGTACAGAAATATAAAAAGACAATGTCTCCATGGTATTCTGTGGAAACTAGAGGGGGGGGGGGTGAATAGTTTACAGGTTAATTGACCGGTTTAAAATTCTTTGCTTATAAAATGGTTTGATTCGAGTTATATGTCAATCAATCAACAATATGAATCACAACAAAAACTATCTAATGTAATGAACTAAATGAACAATAATAATATAAAGGGATAAGGAAAGAAACGATCAAACCAAGACACCAAGATTTATAGTGGTTCGGCAACGAAGCACCTCTTCGTTCCTACTCCACTCCCCGAGTACTCCACTCGAGATTTCACTATGTCAACAAGCTCCCTTTAGGCGGAGAAAACCGTTTACACGTCGCTTACTTTCTTTTCCGACACTAAGCTAGATGTCGAGTCCTAATCTTAGCTAGAACCAATCTAAGACTTCACTAAGTCTTTACACACTCACAAGATATATATACCCTTGGATTGACACACAATCCAAATCACACCAATACACAATTTACACACTTGGATCTACACACAATCCAATTTACACAACAACACTAAATATATGTAATGAAGATTTGTGATCTTGAGGAGGAAGAGAGAGATCACTTGATAACAATTCGTATATAGAAGAATACGATTGTTCTTCTCTTGCACTTGATTAGAAGAAGAAGAAGAAGAAGAAGAAGAAGGGAGGAAGAAAGAATTAATCACTTGAAACAAGATCAAGGTATGTTAGTGATCAAGATATGTGTTTTAGAAAGAAAGGAAGAAGAGAGAAAAATGGATCTGAGAAAATTCATGGCAAGAGGTTCTGTTTTTCAGATGGGGTGGCCCAGTATTTATAGGGGACAAAAAAATGATCGTTGCTGGTGGCGGTCCCGGCGGTCCCTTATATATAAGGGGGCCGCCAGGCCTAAAAGGGGGCCGCCACTAGACTCCGCTCCCTTTTTTGTCCTTTTGTGATGAAGGTTGTATCTGTTATAAAACCTTCTATTTTGGGGGGAAAATTTGAATTTCAAATTTTATGTTTTTAATAAAATATTTCTTTTAATGAATAAATATTTTGTTTTTATATTTTTATAAAAACACATTTGTAGAAATGTAAGGTTTAAGGAAAATATTTTCTTGATCACTAATCATGTTTAATGATTTGTTTATCCAAACCTTAAGTGATTAATCTTAGAAATAGAATTTTATGATTAGTAATTTATAAATGTTTAATTTTATCGTAAACATTTTCACATTTTGTTATTATCAAAACATTGAGAGGTCGAAAAATATAAATAACGTTTTTAGACATTATTTGTATTAACATATGTGGTTGTTTCAAGAGTGAAGACGAAAAAAGGTTTGAAGGTTCTTTGTTGTGACAAAGACGGCGAACACACATTCTCGACAACAAATGTTGTGTATAAAGAAGTTTTATTTGGTATATGAATAATGACTATCTATTTTTTTAACACATTTGATTGTTATTTTTACAGAAATTACATGAACAATTTTTTTTATTTCAATTATTGTGTCTATAATATCTAATGTTATTGATTATCTATCTACATACTCTCAAAATTTGTCAAATAATACTTTAAATCTAGCCCGCCCATTGAGCGGGTTATGAAGCTAGTATGTATGTATGCACGCGTACACACACACACACACACAGAGGGAGAAAGGAGAGAGATGGAGAGAGAGGGAGAGAGAGACAGAGGGGAGAGAGTGAGAGAGAGATAGTTGTCATGGTATGTAGGGGTGAGCATGGTGCAGTTTGGTGCGGGTTTTGACTAAACCGAACAGCAACCGCACTTGCGGTTTCTATAAAAATAGAAATCGAACCGCGCCATATTTTGCGGTTTCGGTTTTTGCTGATCTTTTGCGGGTTTTAACCGCAGCACACCATCACTTATTAGTTACATAAATAATGTGGGTTTTGCGGTTTTTGCTTTACAATGTTGGTTTTTTTTGTTATAACAATGCATATATTTAATGTAAACACACACATCACTTATGACTTATAAGAATATTAATGATAATATTCACTAGAAGCTTTATAACACACATTAAATAATCAATGTGCCGTTTTTGGTTTTTTAAATAATTAATGTGCCAAGCGGTGCGGGTTTTATGGTTCGGTTTTACGAGTAAACCCGCAACCGCACCGCATTTTGCGGTTTGTTTTTTTTTAAACCGATCCACCAGTTTTTGCCGTGATGCGGTTTTTGTGGTTCGGTTTTTGAGGTTTTTACGATTTGCGGTGCGATTTCTGCTCACCCCTAATTGGTATGTTTAGATTAAGAAGATATATAGCATGTGAACAAATAAATAATAAAAATAATAATAGTAATAATAAAAAATAAAAATGAAGTAAAAACCAAACATAATCAAAAATATAAAAAATTACTCCATCCGTCCCAAATTAATAGTCCCTCTTTCCATTTTAGATTGTCCCAAAATTATTGTCCCCTTCTAAATATAGTTGTGAAGAATGTAGCAAGTTTACCATATTGCACCTAATGATATTAAGAATTACAAACATCATTCAAAGATTTAATTAATCGCATAAGGGCAAAACTGACATTTTGCAAAAAAGTAAGAGAGATAATTCAGTAATGATTATGTTTTCTTAAACTGTGTGTTTTTTGTCGGGGGACAATAATTTTGGAACGGAAAGAGTAAGAAAACCTAAAAAGTTTAAAAAAATAAAATAATATAAAATCCAACTATAGAATACATCTTTGTTACAAACAAAAATATAAAAATATTTTTCATGTTAAACCCACATTAACATATTATGAAAAAAACATTGCAGCATTCGTCCCTCAAAACTGTATAATGTCTAATGTTTTTTGATAAAATGACGTGTATATCTCAACTTTTTTGACAAAGATATATAATGTGAAAATAACGAAACTAAAAAAATATATTTTAAAGTCTACTCAACGATAAAAATATTTTATTGTTGACAACCCAGTAGAATTTTTAAGATACACAACCACAATTGTTTAGCTTTTAGATTTTACTATTTGGAAAATAACACAAGTACTAAAAGTGACAGTCTAGTAAGACAAAGGGGCCATTTATAACACACGGCTGAATATTGGCCATTTATACTACTTGGAGAGCAAGTCTTATCTGGGGCCCGCATTTCCAGTTTTATTATTTTAACTAATTTTATCTTTGTCTAAAGCAAACCGTTTGTTACGGACTTCGAAAATATTAGCTTCGGACATAGGCTTTGTTTTACTGTAACACAGTGATAAATAGTCAATTCCCACTATTTATATTCTTTCAATTTGATCACCATGATCCTGGATTATCTTCTTATTCAACTACTGGAACAAGTTTGTTAAATTCATATGACAAGATGACAAATTCAAGTCATTCATCAGGATAATAAATTGTATGGTAGAAAACTTTAACAAAATTAGATCAGATTTTTTACATGAAGCTCAAATCTCACTAAACAAGTACAGTAGTTATTAACTTTTTTCCTTAAAAAAATACGTTATACTTAAATTTTATTAAAAATCAGTAGGACACATACTAAATTAGTGTGCGCTAACAAAAACTGATAATACCTAGACTTTGTGTTTACTAAATTCGATTAACTGACAAGGTTTTATATGTTCACGTATTGCTATAAGACAAATTTCAATGTATTATAGGCAAAAATGTGATATTAAGCGACTAATTTAACTTAAGATGGTATAGTAAAAACTAAAAAGTATAATTTAAAGAGAAAAATGAAAAGGGTAACACTTTTAGCAATATGATACGAGTATTATATTTGGTTAAAGCGTATCATTACCACCTTTGTAAAACTTAAATATAGGAAGTACAAGTACTAATGTCTAAAGACTAAAATGAAAAGATACTCAAAATAGTAAGGGTAATATTCTTCACTGTTACAAAACCTGAGGCTCGGTTAACAAACCTTAGCTATGGTCAAATAAACACGGTTTCATACTCCCGCTCGTATATATATATTTAATTACACCCTCAAACACATACACTCTCTCTCTCTCTCTCTCTCTCTCACTGGTTAACTTACTCAGGTTGAGAAACAACATATAGTGTACTGAGGAAGCTAATGGCTGTTTAATGATCTGTGCTTCATTTCAACCTTCTAGCAATGGCAAAGTTAGTCACTGATTAATCTTTAGCCTTTTATTCTCTTCTTTAGATCATCAGATTTGATCATGCATTTCAATCTCTATGTTACCTGGAACTTTTATGTTTATATGTGTTTTTTGTGAATTTGTGATATATATTCTTTATCTGCTTTCAGGGGCTGACCGAGGGGGTTCCCGGGGTGCACGGGAAACCCATGGATTTTATTTGCGTGGTGTTAAATTATGTAAAATATATCGACTTTTCTAAAATGAACCCGGTCTTTGATTTTTGGTTTACGATTTTCGGTACTTTTCATAGAATGAACCTGGGTGGGTCTGCCACTGTATGCTTTAGTACATGTTTTGAAATTTTTGATGCTACTGGATCCATATATGAGGGCCTATGTATGTGTTTGTGATATATTAATTTGGTTTAATTTTATTTCATTTCTAGGTGTTGAGTTATTTTGAGGATGTTGAGGTCTAAAAGGAGGGCGCGAAATAGTGCATTTGATTAATTGTTGTCGATCTTAACAATGTTTCTAGGGTGCACCTTTGGTAATGTAGCATGCTATCAGTCTGGGATCGTGTGTTAGGTTAACAGGATGTTACCATTGTAGCTGCTTTATGCTATTGTATCCAGATGATTGTAAATGTGAATGTTTGTGACAATGTATAGTTCTATATATAATCTGTGAATGATTACATTATCTTAAAATGTGAATGCATTTAGGTTATATGGAGTGATTTGCCATTGTAGTACCATGAAAAGGACTAGAAACTAGGAAGAAATTCCCATTTTTCAACGTTGATGAAGACAATGATGTTTCCCTTTTTGGAAGTTTTCCAAGCTAAAAATTAAATACTTAATTGCTATTGTAAAATAATAGACCACCAACTGTTTTTGTTTCCACAGAGATGCCATATTTTGTTGCTATAGATGGATTAGAACATACACAGTTTTCTTAGATGTCCCTTGTCCTATATTATCTAAACAAAATAACATTTAAGCTACAATAGTTCCATTACATTGGTATCAAGGTCACCGGTGTAAAGAGAAACTAATAATCATTTTAAGAACGGAAAATTCATACTCCCGTAGGTACACGTACGTGTCCCTATAGCGAGTTAATTGAACCCGTACCCTTTTGGTTGAAGAGATGATGTGAGTCTACTCAGATATATATAGTGTCTACTCATGTTAATTAGTGTATTCTAGTTACAAAAATAGGCAGGTAATTTAACTGGAATTTTTAGGGGTTTAAGTAGGTATGCGTGGAGATGGTCCCCTAAAATTATGAAAGAAAGTGAAAGAAATTAATAGAGACATGGCAAATGAAAACAATGTAAATGATAGAATCTTTCTACTTATGGTAACTATAGGTAACGCATCTAGTTTTCTTGCTTACGAATAGAAAAGGCATACATATTGATCTGGAGTTGGTTAAGATTCCTAAAAAAGTATGCAAAGCTATTGTTATGATTTATGTTTTAAACTTACTACTATGGCATTCTTCTCTTAACTTGAGCCTGACATATGAATATTGCAGGAGTTGGTTTTTAGATGGTATGACAATCGCAAGGAGTATAAAAGCGTCTGGTCTTCCTTCCGCGTATTGTCAACACAAGGACAGTCTACCGAACTGGGAATGTCCCCAATGCAGTTTCAAGATTGATAATTGCAATGTAAGATATCAAATTTGAAGCTCATTAGCTAGTGTTGTGGGATTTTATGAACACATCACAAATGATCTAGTCATATAATCGATCACATGTCTTTATCTTGACTTAAATTATAACTGTTTTTCTCTCTTTGAAGGCGTCGAGTAAGTGGCCTGGGCTCCCTGTTGGAGTAAAATTTGATCCATCCGACGTTGAGTTGTTGGAACATCTAGCAGCCAAATATGGAGTGGGGAATGGGAAGCCAAATCCATACATTGACGTCTTCATTCCAACACTTGATGTAGATGAAGGAATTTGCTACAAACATCCTGAAAATCTTCCTGGTTAGCATATATATCATTTTTCATATATTTGTTATAACTTCTTTTTATTTGAACGGCGTATATTTAGCGTAAGTGCTAGCTTAGCATTTTCAATCACTTCATTTCAACTAAGTCTGCATGATAAATTGCAAAAAAGAATAATTAACATTATATCGAGAAATAATCTCGATTTTACTGAAACAGCATCAAACTTGTTAAGGAACCATTACTTACATTTTTAAATGATACAGTAGTAATTTTGTGGAACATGTTTTCTTGTGATTTTGTAGGATCAAGAAAAGATGGAAACAGCTTTCATTTCTTTTATAGAACCACAAACGCATACACTACAGGTCAGCGGAAGCGTAGGAAGATCTACAATGAATCTAGTTCAACGACATCTGATGTTCGTTGGCACAAGACTGGTAAGACCAAAGCTATCCTTAAGAATGGAGTTCACATAGGATTTAAAAAGATCATGGTTCTTTATGGAACTTCTGTAGGGGGTTCCAAACCTTGTAAAATAAATTGGGTTATGCATCAATTCCATCTAGGAACCAATGAAGAAGAGAAGGATGGAGAATATGTAGTTGCGAAGATATTTTTTCAGGCACAAAAGATGATTGATAATACTGGTGCTGGTGCTGAAGAATCAGACTCACGATCGAGCCTAACCAGTCCCACAACTCCAATGATCAATGTCCCTCGTCCACCGCGGTCAGAAATAAGGACTCCTGCATATGAAGACATAATCACCGATGATTCTGTTCTCCAACCACTAGCACAAGCACAGGTTGGTAGCTAGATCTTTTTGCTATGTGACGTAAGAAAAGAGATGTAGTCGCACGTATATTATCAAGAGCCGTATTAATGATATTGACTAATGTTTTCTCTATGCGAGGTTAGGAATCAGAGTGCTTTGAGCAAAAATACAATCCTTCCAGTTCTACTTCTGAAGTTAAGCATGATCTGAAGCCACCAGCCTATGAAGATAATTCACAAGACATTGATTGGGATACACTTTATAACTCATTCATCGACCAAGGCCATCTTGAATTCAATGTAAATACTAACAATGCTACAGGAAATGCTAGTGACACATGTGTTGGAACAACTGGCCTTGAGAATCTGGACTTGGATAGTCTGCCAGATTTCACCCTTGCGGTAAGCTGAGCCTCTCATTCCTCTTGTATGAAAGTGTTAGTAGAGTTGGCAAAATGAACTTTAGTTGAAGATTTTTTTTTTCTTTTTTTGATCAGCAAAATGGGGCGAGTAGGGTAGCAAGTTAAAATGAACCATTTAACCGATTTTCTTTTTAACCGAACTTGACCGATCAAATGCCACGTCTAAGTGTTAGTTTTCGGATATAAGCCAAGAAAAAAAAACATTAGTCTTTCAACATACACTTTCTTTTTGTGTATTTTCTACTCGAATAGTTTGAATGATAAATCCTTAGACGCTGATCCGATTATTTCATTAATATGTGGATGCAGGACTTGCATTTTCCACCTGAAGACAGTTTGAGTGGTTGGTTAGATGGGTTATAGAGGAAGAAGCTTTTAACCACCATTTATGTTGATGAATGATCGACAAGAAAGACCAGACTTCATACAGTCTTTATCAAGCTCCTACATGTATAGTAAGTTCCTTGAGATTGGTTCATGCAACACAATCTTATGGTTTCTAATTTGGGACTGTTTTTGTTAGTATGACATGTATGAGTGAGGTGTATTGTATGTACTATGTAATGTACAAATTTGTTGTTTTTCTAGTAGCCATGTGGACTATGACTTATTTTCATGAGTCTAAATTATGATAAGTAGTTATGGTTGTTGTGAAATGATTCGGAGTGGGCCAAGTGCAAATGATATTGGTCCAAATTAAGAATAATTAACTTTTCTTTCATCTTTAGTCACTAACCCAAAAATGAGCCCATAATTTATAGTCGGAAGTCGGAACTTAGGAAGAGACCAAAACCAAAATTCAAACACTTGACCATTATGGTGTTGCTGTTTGTTGGTAACTTTCAATTCTAATACCAAAGTAAAGTTGTGTTTGGTATACATCAAGGAATGAATTTATTTCAAATAATGTTGTTTGTTTAGTGACCTTAGTGTGCGTTTGGTATGCAAATCGGAATCACTATGAGGCCCCGTTTGGTATAGGTGGGTTTAGGATTAAGGGTGTGTTTGTTTTTGCTAAAAACGTCTGAATCGCATTCGCATCTGAGTCTGACTTGTTAGACGCGGTCAAACGTTTTGGCTGTTTGTTTTTATTTCGTCAGTCAGACGCGGTTAACA
>BQNB010062929.1:21585-35890 GCA_026074375.1 Tanacetum coccineum
TTATGATTGTATTTGTTTAGTATGTTTCCGGTGTATTGTTTAATTAAATGTTTGATAATTAACAAGTTTATTAAATAAATGTTCGAAGTTTTAAATTCCGAAAAAAACCGAACCGGTATAAAAACCGATTCCGAACATTTATAACCGAAAAAAACCGAACCGGTAAAAAACCGATTCCGAAAATTTATAACCGAAAAAAACCGATTCCGAACATTTATAACCGAAAAAAACCGATTTCAAAAAAGCCGATAAAACCGAAACCGGTTATTACAAAAACCGGTTTTTTTAAAACCGGTTTTCTAATAACCGAAAACCGGTTTTAACCGATTTATTTGCATCTCTACTGCGTAGGGTGAAATTTTGGAATAGGTTACTTGCTACTTACATGGGCTTTGTTATAAAAGTTGGGCTATATCTTGCTTATTAACACATTTGGTTGAAATTTATAATAGGATTGGTTAGGCTGTAATATATTATCGATATTCGGCTTGGTTCGTTTTTTGGTTTAAAAAAATAATAACCGAACTAATGGACAATTAAAAATACACTTAAAAACAAACAATTAAAACGAGTCAGACAATTATAAAAAATAAACAACATTATTTCATTCAGATTCAGACTTTGTAACCACCTCTTACCAGTAAGATGTTGTAGTCCGATCAGACGACAAACATCGTAATGAAACAAACACAAAAATTTCAACAAAACCTAAAGATTTGGATTTGGATTTAATGTAAGAAAGAAAATAAGATAATTAAGTGATTTAAAGAATATTTTTAAAAATAATTAAATTAAATTAAAAAATTAGTTTTATATTTTACCTAGATTCCAGCCGCCCCCATGGACGGTTAGCTTCAAGAATTATTTCTTCATCATGCTTGTTTTTAATAACCATTTTAAGGTTAGGGGTTTTATGTTATCTGGGGCAGGCACTAACACCCATACATCAAGCCTTTTGAACTGAAGAAGCTCTTCTTGCATTGATTCAATCCATGCGGGGTCGGTCATAGCCTCTTTGACATTACTTGGTTCTATAGTGCTCGCAGTTAATGCACATACGCACATGTCACCATCTCTTCAGAGTTGATTCCTTGTCAAAAATGGTCGTGGGGGTTCTTTTATCACTTGTTCTAGAGGTTGATCCTTAGTCCACTAATATTCATGAGGGCATGGTTGATAAAAGGTATGCATGTTCGATGGATCCACATATTGTGAAGATGATGATTTAGCGGCACTTATGGATGGTGGAGCAAATGGATTTACAAACGTATTCCCATCGAGCATAGCATTCAGATCATTATCAATAACTATTTTGGTTTGGAGTGGAGCTTGATTATCTTGTTGCTGAACATGTTGTTGTTGTGTTTCGAGCTCATCAACATCCTGTAAAGTATTTGGAATATTTGTAGCTTGAGAGGATGAATTTGTTGGTGTCGGTGCAGTGTCTGCTGTTGTAGTAGATGCCGTTGGAATCTGAAGAACTTGAGGTGCTTGAGCAGCCGGAACAAATCTTGGAGCAGCTGACGGTTGACCACCAATATAATCATCATACATAGCTTTGAACATTAAATCCAATTCACGTTCAGTTGGTTGTTGAGTTGTTATTGTTGACAATGCATAAGTAAGATCGAGTCCTGAACTGATTTGTCCAGAAGTCATGCTTTGAAGCCTGGGTTTTGAACTGCTTTGTTCAAAAGCCATAGCTAAAAGCTCATCAAATGTCACATTCATTGTCTCTATGATTTTCTTTATCTTTCGGTTGTAAACTCTATAAGCACAGGAATTAGCAGAATAAGCAATGAAAAAGCCAATGTCACCTTTTGCACCAAGTTTCCTAATGTCCTCACGATCATTCTTGGGATAACAAAGAGCCCGGAATACATGAAGAAAGGAGATATCCGGTTTCTGTCATTAATAAGCTCGTATGGTGTTTTGTTAAATCGACGGTGAATGATGGAGCGGTTTTGAGTGAAGCACGCAGTAGCAATTGCTTCAGCCCATAAGAATAATGGTGCACGAGAAAAAATCAACATTGTTCTAGCAGCCTTCACTAGCGTGCGGTTTCTTTGTTCCACGACTACATTTTGTTGAGGTGTTCTGACAGCAAATGTTGCGGGTTGATGCTGAACATGTTGTTGTGTTTCGAGCTTGTTAACATCTTGTGAAGTGTTTCAAAGAGTTGTTGCTTGAGAGGATGAATTTGTTGGTGTTGGTGCGGTGTCTACTGTTGTTGTAGTTGTCATTGGAGTCTGACGAACTTGAGGTGCTTGAACAGCCGGAGTAGTTTTTGGAGCAGCTGACGGTTGACCACCAATATGATCATCATACATAGCTTCGAACAGTAAATCCAATTCACCTTTAGTTGGTTGTTGAGTTGTTATTGATGACTGAGCATAGGTAAGATCGAGTCCTGAACTCATTTGTCCAGAAGTTATGCTTTGAATCTCAGGTTTTGAACTGCTTTGTTCAAAAGCTATAGCCGAAAGCTCATCAAATGTCACATTTATTGTCTCTATGATTTTCTTTGTCCTTCGGTTGTAAACTCTGTAAGCACAGGAATCAGCAGAATAGCCAATAAAAAAAGCCAATATCACCTTTTGCACCAAGCTTCCTAATATCTTCATGATCATTCTTGGGATAACAAAGAGCCCTGAATACATGTAGAAAGAAGATAACCGGTTTTTTGTCGTTAATGGGCTCGTATGGTGTTTTGTTAAATCGACGGTGAATGATGGAATGTTTTTTAGTGTAGCACGCAGTAGCAATTGCTTCAACCCATAAGAATAATGATGCACGAGAGAAAATCAACATTGTTTTGTGCACAAGAGAAAATCAGCATTGTTCTAGTAGCCTTTCTTCGTTCCACTACTCCATTTTGTTGAGGTGTTCTGACAGAAGACGCTTGGTGAGAGATGCCAACACTATCAAAGTATTCTTAAAGGATTTGATTTTAGAATTCTGTGTCGCTGTCGATTCTTATGATGATGACAAGAGATTGAAGAAGGACAATAATTCTCTTTAGGAAGGTTTTAATCATTTTTGGTGCTTCATCTTTTGATCTGATAAAATGTACCCAAGTGTAATAAGAGTAATCATACACAATCACCAAAACATACCGCTTTCCATTTATTCTAGCGATTCTCATTGGACCACACAAATCCATATAAAGAAGGTGTAACCTCTACTTAGAATATGGAACTAGTTTATGTGGGTGAGATTCCCTTTTACTTTTTCCTTGCTCACATAAGGGACAAAGATGTTCTTTATGATATTTGAATTTTGGAAGACCGGTGTAAAACCTAAAAAAATCTCAACAAGTGTAAAATTACCAAAATACCCCTAATGCAAGAAAATCCATAAAAGCTTAAATAAAATTCATTTAAATGTTAGAAATTATGAAACTACAACATGTGACAATTATGAAATTTTTGTAAGATTAAAATATCTTATATTATGTAAGAAAAAAATAATTAATAATTATGTATAATTATTAAGCCGAAATTAAGTATATTAAATTAATTATACTTTGCAAATTAAATAAAATAAATAAGGATAAATACAAAATAAATATTGCAAGTTTTATAATCTGATTATATCTATTTTGGAAGCCCATAACTCGGCATAATACCCTATTATATTTATCTATGCATTTTTATATTTTAAATCTCTAAAAACAAAATCCCGAAAACCCTAATAAAATAAAAGAGGCGGCATAAAGTTTTTACAAGGCAAGGACGATTTTTCTAAGGTGATTTGAAGGTCAAGGATTATGGGGGAAATAGTGGGAATATTTTAAAGGTGCATGGTCCGAATGTGGTATAGTTTGGTTTTCGAATTAAGCACCGGGCTCAATAATTCATTAAATCATCAAGAATCATCAAGTATTTTGTATCACAATTTTCATCATATTAATTCTTCTATGCATAGAAAAATTTTCCATGCATGTTATTTTGGATTTTATAAATTAAAACATGTTCAAAACCTTAATTTTTAGCTAATTATGAAATCGGCACAAATAATATTGTACAATTGATTTTATATTTTTATAAGGTTTTTCATATCACATATAACTCAGATAAATTGTTGGAAAAAATTTAGGAAAAGATTCGATTAATTATGGGATTTATCATTGTTTGCCGATTTCGAATTAAAGGAAAAAGGAAAGAAATAAAATTAAAGGGTTAGGGATTTTGATAATTTTCAAGTGAAATTTAATTGCCAATGATTGGGAAATAGATTTATGGTTTGTGATTGGGAAAATAATAATTAGTGGTTTTAGTGATTTATTTGTATCCGATTTGCTTATATAAAAGAATAAGACTTGTTTTGTAATTCTGAAACTATGGGTCTATTTTAGACATGTTATTATATTTATTATAATCTGTATAAAATAAGTTGGGGGTAAAAATGTCAATATTGATATTATTTTTGGATTAAAATGGTTAATTACATATAATAAGTAATTTAGAAATTAATTAATTAAAATAGAGGGACTCGAAATTGTAAATTCTGAAAAGTGAAGGTTTGGTTATATTTAATGTATAAGGATAATTTTGTCAATTTGAATCTATTAGGCTTGTTTTGTGTAATTATTGGATAATTAAAGATATTGTATTAAATAATTAATAAACAAAAAGGGGCTAAATATGTAAATTGGTAAATTAAGGGTTTGACATGAAATACATAAAATGTAAGTATAATCTAGAATAAAATGTGAAAACTTTGATATTTACACTTTTTAACTGAAAATGTTGATTTTGCATATTAAACCCAAAAAATAGAAAGTTACTAAAAATAGAAATTACTAAAAATGAAAGTTACTAATTTTGGAAAGTTACTAAAAATGGAAAGTTACTAAAAATAGAAAGTATAACTTAAATGAATGGTTTGTAATTCGAATTCATCATTTCTTTAGGTTCGGTCAAGAGGGAGTGATTTTGATTTCATGTGGTGTTTTTTCCTTTGATTATTGCTTTGCTTCGTAATATGTACAGATATTCAGACCTTCGTTAAGGTTTTCTCATGACATATTCCACTCAATCTTTGATTACCTATGTGATTGGCTTCATTTGTCTCTGAGCCTTTATCTTGGTTCTCTTATATATCGTTATTATGTTTCTATTTGAACTCTTCTATCTACTTGATATTTGAACCTTTGGCATTAACCTTTCTATGATCCCTTTGGGAAATGAATTTTTTTTTTTTTTTTTCTTTGATATGACTTTGCTTTGAACCCTTCAGTTTGAACCCAGACATATTGTTTCCTAGCCATGAAGTTACATGGCCTTGTCATTGATGCACCCTTTGGCATACTCATGTGTGAGTGATGGATTTCTCACGCCGTCCCCCATTTGATATTATAATGCCGCATTATAAGAAGATTATTATTTGTTACTGGGCGTATGGATGCATCCTAGATTTGTTTTGTATTCGTAGTGGATTAACATTATAAAAATGTGTATTTGGTGACTGATGTTTGGGTGGCATTCCACTCTTTTCCATTTGGATCTCGCTACATCCCGTGGTTACTAAATGATAGATTTGTGTTTGGGCTTGGTAATTGGACTTGATTCGATTTTCTGATTTCATCTTACCTTACACTATGAATTGACTTCTGATTTGTCTTACCTTATATTTGTATTCCTTTGATCATGTCTTGTGATATCCTTTGTACCTTGTATCGTATCCTTTGATTTCCGTTATCTTTTGCATTCGATTATATATATCTGTTCACTGGGCTTTGTAAGCTCAGCCGCACTTTCTTTTCCTGCGGCAGGTATCTAAGCTAGGAGCTGGGGTTGCTTTCAGGATATGAGTGCTGAGTGTGGACTTACCCTAGAGATCTTAGTTTTGATATATGAATTGTTTCTTTTCAAGACGTTCGTTATTTCGGTTATTTCGTTTGGATGTGTTTGTCCTTTGAGAACTTATGTACCTTAAGTCATGTTGACTTATTTCCTTTGGTTATTTATTTAAGACTTCCGCTGTTTATGCTTGTGTTATGATTGTGTATGCCTTTGATGTCACACCATATTTGTAATACTTCTACCCTTTTGGGTCGGGGCGTTACAATTTATGGTATCAGAGCCAGGTTAATCATGACGAGGTCTTATGACCTTAGAGCTTAGGCTATGACCTGTGAGGATTGGGTAGACATTAGGTTCCTTCTGCGTAACTCTTCCGCAACTAACTTGTATTCGTTGCTAATCGTTTCTCGATCGTTCAGATGGTGACTACCGTAGAAACTCCTTATGACGATGTTCCTACTTCGAGCCATGATTAATGCTGCTTGTGAGACCATGGCTCTCCCAACCTACTGGCTGAGCTTTGAGAACTCAATCACCAATGACATCTGGTATGGTGCTGAGCTTCAGGTTGTGGTGGTGTGATTAATGTTATACCCATGGGATTCCATGTTTTTGGATCGAAAGTTTACTAATTTTAAAGCCGCTTGCGTTTTCGTTCTGCTGCCACTCCTGCCGAGGCATAAGACTGGTTACGCAATGGAGAGTTATTTTCAAGTTTTGGTTGTCCCGACAACTTCAAGACCGTCTTGCTGCGTTTAAAACTATAGGGAGCACACGATCTGGTGGAAAACTCATTTGCTACCTCAGTTGAGTGATGCTTTTGCCGATACTTGTACTTGGGTTGCTTTTCGTGAGATCTTTTACAACAGGTATTTTCCGGCATCTGAACAACAACGTTATGAGCGTGAGTATGGGTCGATATATCAACTGGATCGAGAGAATTCTGGGATACATGGATAGGTTCACCTAGATTGGCTAGTTTTGTTGGAGCTACTGCTGGAGATGCTCAGAGGCAAGCAATACACTTTAAGTGGGGCTAAATAATTAGGGTTTTAGTACCGGATTGTTTAATACAGATTATACAATGTAATGGCGCAGGTTGCGGCTGCCGCCCGTGAACATCGATTATTGCATAAGTGAAATTCGAATAAGCGGGATAGAAAGGTAATCAGAATTCAGAACAGGGACAAGGGCCGAAACAGGTGAGAAACAAGGTCGTTATGACCAGGTCAGCATGAGGTTATAGGGGACTTCAGGACCAGAGTATTGAGCATCGAGTTCGTCATGATCTGGTTATAATCGAAACGACAGATTTCGGTAAAGAGCAGGGTTTACTGGTAGGAATGGGAATGACCGCCAGGGTCAGGGTAACTACAACCAGCGCCAGCACAGGAATCAGTCAACTCGGGATTTTAACCAGGGTCATGCTTCAGGTTCTGCAAGTCAGAGGAGGTCTACTGAGACTTTGCCTCCTCCACCTCTTTGTACTACCTGTGGAAAGCCTCATCCAGGTGTTAAGTTTATAAGTCTAGTCTGGGGGATGTTTTACTTGCGGGTCTACTCAACATAAGGTGAAGGATTGTCCCCAAGCGAAGCAGAAGCAGAGTATGCCAGCGGATTTTGCTAGACTACCTCCTCCTACAGGACGGGTTTATGCTACGACTCGTGATCAGGCGGCAAAGACTTCAGGTACTATTACCGGTATTCTCTACATTGATGATCGTACTGCCTTCGTTTTATTTGATACTGGGGCTACACATTCTATAATATCTACCACATTTGCTAAGAAACTTAATATGAATCCTACACCATTAATCGAACGTGTAATCATTTCAACCCCAATGAAAAACCATATGCTTATTGATCATGAATATGTTAACTGCCCTTTACGTTTTGATGATCGTATTCGTCCTGCGAATTACTCTTTCCTTCCATTATGCTCGACTTTGATGTGATTCTTGGCATGGATTGGTTGGCTTCTCATCGAGCTACCATTGACTGTCATGCTAGGACTGTAATCTTTGGTAACGTTCGTCAACCTGAATTTGTTTATCATGGTTCCTCACCGCTTAAGTCCGTTAAGCTCATCTCTGCTATGAAGGCACGTACCTTGATTTCTCATGGGTGCCAAGGTTTTCTGGCTTCTGTTATGGACACATCTTTAGAGAGTCCTAATATTGAAAATCCTATCTTTGTTCGTGAATTCGGCAAATGTTTTTCCCGATGAACTTCCTGACTTCCTCCGGCTAGAGAGATTGAATGTCATTGAGTTTAATACCCGGTGCTGAACCATATCTCAAGGCTCCGTATCGTATGGCACCTGTTGAATTGAATGAGTTAAGGAGCAGTTACAGGAGATGTTTGAGATGGCTTTTAGTAGACCCAAGTGTTTTTCACCTGGGGTGCACCGTTCTTATTTGTTAAAAGAAGATGGGAGCATGCCTTGTGTATTGATTACCGCGAACTCAACCGTATTACGATTCGTAACCGCTATCCTCTTCCGCGAATCGACGATTTGTTTTGACAACTGCAAGGGGCCAAATTTTTTTCTAAGATTGATTTGTGATCTGGTTATCACCAGCTTCGTGTGAGAAAGCAGGATATTTCTACTACTGCATTTTCATACGCGTATGACCACTACAGTTCTTGGTTTAAGCCTTCGGTCCTACTAATGCCTTCCCTGCCGTTTTTATGAAATTTGATGAACCAGTATTTTCCACGAGTACCTGATAAGTTCGTTATATGTTTTCCATCGACGACACCTCGATTACTTCCAAGTCTGAAGAAGAACATGAGCGACATCTACGGATTGTGTTGGAGATTCTTAGACAAAAAGTTGTATGCGAAGTTCGAGTGCGAGTTCTGGTTACAGCAAACGTGTTCCTGGTCCATATTGTATCAGCAGATGCAACATATGGATCCATCAAAGGTTGAAGCTATCACCAATGCCGAGACCTACTACGTGGACGAGGTGAGAAGTTTTCTGGGCTTGCTGCAATTATCGACGTTTTGTTGAGGGTTTCTCCGAATAGCTTTACTCTTACCCAGCTGATGAAAAGGGTGAGAAGTTTGGTGGACGGATGAGCGTACAGAGAGTTTTAAGAATTGAAACGGAGATAGTGTCTGCTCCGATATGACTCTCCATCAGTTTCCGGTGGTATTTCAGATATACAGTGATGCATCGAAGAAAGGATTGGGTTGTGTTTTGAATAGCAACATGAGGAGTGATCGCCTACGCTTCAATACAACTGAAACCTTATGAAGTAAATTATCCAACCCATGATCTTGAGTTAGCTGCGGTGGTTTTTGAATTGAAGATCTGGAGACACTAACTTATGGTGAAGCTTGTGATATATTACAAATCATAAGAGTCCAAATATATTTTACTCAGCGAGAACTTAACATGAGACAGAGAAGATGTTGGAACTTCTGAAATTATGACACTAACATCCAGTACCATCCGGGCGGCTAATAATGGTTGCCGACGCACTTAGTCCCGAAAAATCTGGATGAGAGCTTGTTTTGAATTCGCAGATCCTTCATGATTAGAAGCGTTTGGATTTTAGCTATGTGTATGAGGGTTCTGGTGCTTTGGCGAGTAGAGAATAAGTCTAAACCTCATGCTATTGGATCAAAGAAGCTTCAAAGGACGACGGTGAATTTGGCTATTGTGCAGAATGATTGAAGCGGTAAACAACTGAGTCAGTGTTGATGATGACGGGTATTGTGTGGTTTGAAGATAGGCTATGTGTTCCTAATGATCAGGCACTTCGCGAGAAGGTTATGACGGAAGCTCATAGTTCTCCATTTACTATTCATCCAGGTTTAACCAAGATGTACAAAGATTTGAAATAGTACTTTTGGTGGAATGGCATAAGCAATATTTTGCACGTTTGTATCCAAAAGTATGACTTGTCACAGGTCAAATAACATCAGAGGCAGTGGATGTTACAGACCGGTGGAGATTCCTATGTGAAATGGTATGAGATTTCCATGATTTCGTTACTGTTTGCTTTTCTACTCAGAAAAGACATGATGCGATTTGGGTGGTTGTTGATCGGCTAACTAAGTCTGCTCATTTCTTACCCATTTGGAAGAACTATGGTATTAGTAAGTTGGCGGAGATTTTTCGACAGTAAATCGTTAGACTGCATGGTACACGACTTCTATTGTGTCCGACAAGATTCCGAACTTACGTCCTCATTTTTTTGGAAAAATTACAGAAAGCTGGGAACTCGTCTTAAGTTCTGTACCGCATTTCATCCTCAAAACCGATGGCAGTCAGAGAGGACCATTTAGACTTGAAGATACGTTGAGGCTTGTGCTTTGAATGGACAGGTAGTTGGGATGAATATTATGCTTGTGGAGTTTGCCTACAATAATAGTTGGCATGCTAGCATCAAGCAGCAACCTTTCGAGCTTTTTGTATGGTAGAAAATGTCGAGCACCTATTTTGTTGGGATGAATATGTGAACGTTTTTGATTGAAGGTCCGGAGCTCATCGAGAAATACTAATGAGAAAGTGGCGTTGCAAGGAGAAGCTGGAAAAGGCTAGAGTCGCGACAGAAGAGTTATGCTGATAAGCATCGATGATACTTAGAGGTTTCAAGTTGGAGATCGTATATTTCATGAAAGTTTCGCCATTCGAGGAGTTAAACGTTTGGGATCAAGGGCTAGCTCAGTCTCGATTCAATCGGTCCGTTTGAGATTTTGGAACGTATGGAGAGGTTCCTAGTCGTCTGGCGCTTCCTCCGCATGTTATATCGCACGTTCAACAGATGTCATTCATGGTACTCTTGAGGGATACAATATCATGCATTGCATGTCACATCCTTATCCTTTTGATCATATTCAGCCTGAGTATGTCTTTGTCCGAATAACCTTAATCCATGTCTAGATCTCATGAAGAGAGTCATGAGAAACAAAGTCATTCCTTTTGTGATGATTCTTTGGAAGAATCACCCAGAGCTTAGGCTACCGGAGACCAGAGTCTTATGCAGCTAGTTATCCTCATTTATTTGTCTAGTTCGGTATGTTTTCGTCTCGTTCTCACTTCGTTTTCATTCCGGTTCATTTCAATTTTCGAGGACGAAAATGTTTTTTAGAGGGGAAGAAGTTGTAAAACCTAAAAATTTCAACAAGTGTAAAATTACCAAAATACCCCTAATGCAAGAAAATTTCATAAAAGCTTAAATAAAATTCATTTAAATGTTAGAAATTATGAAAACAACAACATGTTTGACTTTGGTCAACGGTCAAAGTAAGGTTTCGGTAACTGTTCAGTCAACACGTTTTTCTAAAACGCGTTTTTCAAGAAACTTAAGATCCACAAAGTTAATAACGCGTTTTTAACACACGGTTTCAGAAAAAGAAAAAAACTTAGGAAACCGAAACCAGATTTATAATATTTCCAAAACCGAAAGCTTACCCGTGTTGATATGAAACCGCAAGCTTGTTTTTCCGAAACCGAAACCAGATCTAAAAGTGCACTTACAAAACTGAAAGTTGTAGAATACAAGTAATCTTTGAAATGAGATGAGAAGGAACTTAGTGAGATAGAGTGGAAGGAAGGATGTATTCTAGAGAGAGAAAGTAAGAAACATGTAATTCATAAGTGAAATGAGAATACAAAACCAACCAACACCCTCTCTAAAGTATGGAGAGGGTATTTATACTTACAAACATAACCGGCCATGGGCCTTAATAGGCTTTCTATGGGCCTTTGGGCCATATTAGCTTAATTAACTTAACTACGGGCTTTGACTATACTACATTGGAAGTGACCAATACTTTTCTTGTTTCTAACAATCTCCCCCTAAGGGAGGTCACTCCAATTTACAAAACATTAAACCTAGCATACTATGCTTTTTATAAGGTTGTTCATATCACATATAACTCAGATAAATTGTTGGAAAAATTTAGGAAGGATTCGAATAATTATTGGGGATTTATCATTGTTTGCCGATTTCGAATTAAAGGAAAAAGGAAAGAAATAAAATTAGGGTTAGGGTTTTGATAATTTTTCCAGGTGCATTTAATGCCAATGATTGGGAAATAATTATGTTTGTGATTGGGAAAAATTTAATTAGGGTTTTAGTGATTTATTTGTTATCCGATTTGCTATTTAAAAGTATAAGGACTTGTTTTGTAATTTCTGAAACTATGGGGTCTGTTTTAGACATGTTATTATATTTAATATATTCTGTATAAAATAAGTTGGGGGGTATAAAATGTCATATTGATATTATTTTGGATTAAAATGGTTAATTACATATAATAAGTAATTAGAAATTAATTAATTAAAATAGAGGGACTGAAATTGTAAATTCTGAAAAGTATAAGGTTTGGTTAGTATTTAATGTATAAAGTATGATTTTGTCATATTTGAATCTATAAGGGCTTGTTTTGTAATTATGGATAATTAAAGATAATGTTTAATTAATTAATAAACCAAAAGGACTAAATATGTAAATTATGTAAAATTAAGGGTTTGACTTGTAAATACAGAAAATGGAAGGTATAATCTGAATAAAATGTGAAACTTTGATATTTACCCTTTTAACCTTGAAAATTGTTGATTTTGCATATTAAACCCTAAAATATGGAAAGTTGTCATATTTAACCCTAAACTTGTAAGGTTGGCATATTAAGTCCCTAAGCTATTCAAAATGCTTAATAGAATCTCAAATGATGAATATTACTAAAAATGGAAAGTTACTAAAAATGGAAAGTTACTAAAAATGGAAAGTTACTAAAAATGGAAAGTTACTAAAAATGGAAAGTTACTAAAAATAGAAAGTATAACTTAAATGAATGGTTTGTAATTCGAATTCATCATTTCTTTAGGTTCGGTCAAGAGGGAGTGATTTTGATATTCCTGTGGTGTTTTCTTTGGTTATTGCTTTGCTTCGGAATAAGGTACAGATATTCTGACCTTATCGTTAAGGTTTCTCATGACATATTCCTCTCTATCTTTGATTACTTATGTGATTTGCTACATTTGCTCTGAGCCTTTTATCTTGGCTTTCTTATATGATCTGTCATTATGTTCCATTTGAACCCTGCTATGCTACCTTTGATATTTGAACCTTTGATATTTGAACCTTTGATATTTGAACCTTTGACATTGAACCTTTGCTATGATCCCTTTGAAATGAACTTTGATATGACTTTGCTTTGAACCCTTCAGTTTGAGAACCAAGCCACTATTTGTTTCCTAGCCATGAAGGTAACATGGCCGTGTCATTGATGCACCTTTGGCATGACTCATGTGTGAGTGAGTGATTTCTCATACCGTCCCCCATTTGATATTATATGTGCACGTATTATATGCGTATCATACCGTCCCCCATTTGATATTATATGCGCATTATGAAGATTATTATTTGTTTAAGGGGCGTATGGATGCATCCTAGATTTGTTTTGTATTCGATGGATTATGACATTATGATATATGTATATTTGGTGACTGATGTATGGGTGCAATCCACGTCTTTCACATTTTGGAGCTCGCGACTCCATGGTTACTATGATATGATTTGTTTGGGCTTGGTAATTGGACTTGATTGACTTCTGATTCATCTTACCTTACACTATGAATTGACTTCTGATTTGTCTTACCTTATATTTGTATCCCTTTGATCATGTCTTGTGATATCCTTTGTACCTTATATCGTATCCTTTGATTTTCTGTTATCTTTTGCGTTCGATTATATATATATCTGTTCACTAGGCTTTGTAAGCTCAGCCGCACTTTCTTTTCCTGCGGCAGGTATCTAAGCTAGGAGCTGGGGTTGCTTTCGGGATATGAGTGCTGAGTGTGGACTTACCCTAGAGATCTTAGTTTTGATATATGATTTGTTACTTTTCGAGACATTCGTTATTTCGGTTATTTCGTTTGGATATGTCTGTCCTTTAAGAACTTATGTACCTTAAGTCATGTTGACTTATTTTCCTTTGGTTATTTATTTGAGACTTCCGCTGTTTATGCTTGTGTTATGATTATGTATGCCTTTGATGTCACACCATATTTGTAATACTTCTACCCTTTTGGGTCGGGGCGTTACAATTTATGGTATCAGAGCCAGGTTAATCATGACGAGGTCTTATGACCTTAGAGCTTAGGCTATGACCTGTGAGGATTGGGTAGACATTAGGTTCCTTCTGCGTAACTCTCTTCCGTAACCTATCTTGTTTTCGTTTGCTAATCGTTTTCTCGATCGTTCAGATGGTGACTACCCGTAGAAACTTAATATGACTCCTACACCATTAATTGAACGTGTAATCATTTCAACCCCAATGAAGAACCATATGCTTATTGACTATGAATATGTTAACTTCCCTCTACGTTTTGATGATCGTGTTCGTCCTGCGAATTTACTTCCTATCCATATGTTCGATTTTGATGTGATTCTTGGCATGGATTGGTTGGCTTCTCATCGAGCTACCATTAACTGCTATGATAGGACTGTAATCTTTGGTAACGTTCGCCAACCTGA
>BQNB010062930.1:3243-35890 GCA_026074375.1 Tanacetum coccineum
TACTTCTACTAATTAAAATAAGCAAATTATAACAATTAAGCACGAAAACAAATAACGGGAAATTAAACTTTAACTAAAAACGCAAAACGGGAACCCTAAATAACAATTAAAAACCTAATTTTTCAAAATTAAACCTAAAATGAATTTTTCTTTTTAAATGGACTCTAATTGACTAAAAAGCAAGTTTAAAGTAAACTAGAACAAAAACGGATTTGAAATGAGCTTTAAAACACGAAAAATGATAACGAGAACAAATCTCGTTCTTTAAAAATCGAAATTTTGCAAATTAAACCCTACGAAGGCAAAACTAATTTTACTAGAAACTTTATGATAAAAGAAAATTTTCAAAAAAAGATTTATATTTTTTTGATTATTTTTCTATTTTTTATGATTTTTTAAAGTTTTTAATAAAAATAAATGTTTAAAAATACTAGACTATCTAAAAAAATTCTAGAAAAAATACTGAAAATAGCTTATACTAATTAGAACCTAGGAAAAATAAACTTGATTACACAGCTTAATGAATAAGCCACGAAATAAGCTAAAACAGCTTATTAAGCTTTTGAGGGCTAAATGTGTATAAGAATTAAATGTTGCAAAACACTAATGAAAAAGACCCCAGGACACAGTGGTAGTGAGTGTGTGGTGTGTGTTATAAAAAGGGTTGAGGGTGTTGAGGTCTGGGGTTCGAGTCTTGCTCACCCCCGATTTCCACCTTCCCTTTTTTATATAAAAACTTAAAAAACAAAGTTTTAGAATAGCTAAAAATAAGCATTTTTAATAAAAGAAATTTTTTATGAAAAGCCCTAAATAAGCTGTTAAATAGCTTATAACTCTGACAGAAACACTTAACTCATATTTTTGGCTTTTTTCAAAACTTAATAATCTAAAAGACTAAATAAGCTAAAGTTTATGACAAATTATGATACTAAAAAGCTAATTCTAACCTAAAGAGCTAAATGAACAAGAATAAGCACACAAACAGCTTATGAAACTAGCTATTTCAGAAACTAGGCTTTTGAAAGCCAATAAGCTAAGTTGCATTCAAAGAAGCACACAGATCTCAAATAAGCACCAATTTTGAATCCAAAAGCTGTTTTAGAAAGCTTATAATGTGTAGAAGCTAATTTTAATAAGCTACCTTAACTAAAAACACTTTAAGACTACTAAATCTAATGATCTAAGCTGCTAACTCAGGAAGAAACACTTTAAGCTCAAAAACTAATTAAGCTAAAATCTACAATAAGCTATTACAGAAGCTGAGCTTTTGAAAACTTAACAATATACTATTAAGCTATAAATCTAAATCATAAAAACAGATCCTATAAGATTGAAATCTAAAAATGAGAATCAAAATCTTACTTACTACTATTTTTGGTTTTTTTAGAATTTTTGTGAAGTTGAAAAGCTAATTTACCCTAAATATCAAGCTAGAATTTGAAAGATTAGTTTTAATCTAACTTAACTAACATGTAAACTAAAAGCCTACTGAATTTTTAAAGCTAAAAAAACTATAGCTAATATAAATCTAATCAAAAAGGGATGCAGTTTGATACTGCACTTCTACCATCTGTTGCACAAGCAAAAAGGATAAAACCAAATTGCAGTTGACCTTAAGTGTCAAAACTGCTTTGTACACACCAAATGAGTGTGTACCAACACTAAATAAACAATATCCAAGCTTGGATAAAAAATCTCTTACTAGCTTAAAAAGAAAACTTCCCCTGGTACACAGACTTAGAAAATAAGCTTTAACTTGCTAAATTTTGAAATCTAAAATATGAAACCAACCTCACTACTAATTTTATCCTATATTGAAACTAGTTCAAAAACATTCATCAACTGCATTTGACTTTTAAAAGTCAAAGACAGCTAATCCAAACACTCCTTTACCCATTTTCATTTCAAATTAAACTTTTAAAACTGAGATTTAGCTTACAAAACTTGAATACCAGATTATGCACACCTTATAACAAACTTAACAATCAACCTTCAATAAGCCAATAAGCCAGAGACATTAAGCTAATGGTTGTGCTAATAATTTTTTTGGTTTTTATTGATTTATGAGACAAAAATGGAAAACTAAGTTTTATACTACAAAAGCTAAAAACAGATAGTTAAACATGATCAATAAGCATAATAAGATAGATAAAAGCACAATTAAGCAAATAATAAGCTGAAAATAAGCAAATGCAAGATTAAAGCTAAATGATTTAAAAATAAAAGAGAACTTACAAAAGCCTTAGCTAAACAAAGGCAATCAAGGCTCAATGAGCTGTCTACAAGCTCCAGCTTATCCAAGGATAAGCTGGTAGGGGTCCCATAAGCTCTTCCAAGGTAAGCTTATCATCCAACTTTCCACAATCCATAAGCAAGGGTATATTAAACTGATTTTAAAGATTTAAGTAGATTAAGAGCTTATTAATAGCTCAATTTGAGCTTAGAGACTCAAAGAGCTGTAGTAGAGCTTATGAAAAGCTTATGAAACAATACACAAACATTTGAGCTTATTGAGAGCTTATTGCAAATTTTATAAAAGAGGACTTGATTTCATTAATTTGAAAACCGATTACAAGAGATTTAAAATGGATCACAATAACTGAATTTCAAAAGCTAAAGTTTAAAAGCTAACCATTACATAAGCTAAAAATTCTAAAAGCTAGAAAAACTAGATAAAAAAAAGTCCTCCTGTGTGTGAGTAAGTGAGGCTTTATATATAGCCATCAGCTGAAGCTTCTAGGTCCAAAGTTTGTTACACGCTCCCATCAATCCTGGCTCTTCATTCCTTCAATCATTTGATGCTCAATATCTACCGTTGGATTAGATTTTTATCACACGGATTGCCAACGTGGCAATCCGTGTGTCATATGCATCTGTGCTTCTTTTGTGAGATGTTATAGCACAAAAAAAATCCATCTCCCTTGTGTTTGTTGTCAGACCACGTGTCATTCCCCTTTTGGGTTTGGACCAATAGGAGCTTTCCATGACGTTTAACCCTGCCACCTTGGCCCTTGACACTTGAATTTCTTAGCCATGTCGCCAATTTGTAATTGCCCTTTGATTTTAACTCGTGGTTAAACCTTGAAGACAATGAACAGTAAAACCAACTTTGGCGCCCATTTTAACTTATAAAGGTGAGGTAAAGTTTGACTGAGAGGTTTTGGGCTTGGTTATTTTGACTTGGGCCACAGGTTAGGGAATTGGGCTATGGCTTATTTTAATGGGACATGGGCTTGGTGTTGGATTTGGCTCGGGATAAGTGTTGTTATAAGGGTAGATAACGGGTGTTAACTCTTATAATTAAAAGAGTTAACACCGTTAGGGTTTAGGGATTGTTTTTGCAATTTGGGTTTTGTCATTTTGTGGGTTGACTTTGGTTGACCTTTGACTTTTGTAGACCTTTGATAGCATTCTCCCGGCTTTTGCACACTCAATTCCGTTCCCGTGTCCGTGTTTGTCCGGTTTTGACCGTTTTCTTGCGATTTTTGCAATATCCGTACCTACACAATCATAAAGACAAAACAAGCAATATTCAAGCATTTAAAGCACAATTTTGTCTTTTTAGGGCAATTTTTGATATAAAACGGATATGTGTTTTCACACATATCAAAATTCCCCAAACTAAGCGATTGCGTGTCCTCACGCAATATTATATGCTCTATAACCAAATACCTCAAAACTTCCCCAAACTAAATCTTTGAAAAGTAGCAAAGACTTTTGTGGGGAGAGTTAAGAAATCACAAGTTATAAAACACCCTATTTTCCCATTTTTCTAAAACTTTTTCATTTTTTTTATAAACTAATAATATTTCGACCTTCGTTATTTCCATAACTGTTAGGGATCATAGAATAAGATGCATTTCGATCCGAGAATGCCCCAAAAAGGATAAATTCATCGTCCCCGACTTTTCACTTGCTCCAAACCAAGCTTAAAACGAAATCACAGCTAAATATCAGTAAAGATGCTAACACTACTCATATTTGCAACTTGTGAACTTTTTACTCCCGACATTTATTATATCTTAAGTGAGTGTGCTATTTTGAATTTCAACCATGGATCAACGTTTTGCCACATTCTATGCTTCACGTTCCACCTAAGAATAATGAGTTTGAAGGCGAGATCATCCCATGTAGCGACTTTCGTCTCGGCACATCCTAACCTTGCGGCTAAGTGACCAGGCTTTTGACACCCTACATAGACTAGTATCAGTTCTCACGGACCTTAGGTTTAAAAAACTCTCAGGTTTCTCGGATATTCATAGCTTATAAAATAGAATAGTCAAAGTGCAAAAGCATATTTGAATTTAACAAAAAGAAATCTATTTATTAATTCAAACTTAATATTAAACATTTATGCAATTGTAACCCTCGACCTTTTAGAAGGCTGCAACATCGGTTGTGAGCCGGCAAGATGCAGCAAACTTTTATCAGTCTCGGATTTTTTATTCTTACTATGGGCTTTCTTTAGAAGACTACCACATCGGTTGTGAGCCGGCAAGAGGTAGTAAACTTTTATCAGCCCACAACTTTTATTATTATATTTTTAATTTTTTTCATTATTTTATTTATCATCATATTTTTTATATATATATAGAGAAGACTTCTTTTTGAAAAATTCAAGTATAAGTTTGAACTAAGACTAAAATTTTTGCTATATATTACATAAAAATTGTTGATTTAAGTTTAGTCTCCAAAAACAGCACGTATATTAATCCGGTTAGAAGCTTATGGGAGAAAAAGCAACAAGTTATATACATGAGTTCTTAAGATTTGTTTAGCATCCTACTCATACTTAACTTTATCATTTTTCGTTCTTCGCGAATTTCTGCGAACGCTTAGCCTAAAAGTTAAGGAACAAGCTAGAGCTCAACACGCTCGATCGGGTCAAAATTTACTCTTATTCTACCCAGCAGGAAAGTCAAAAGTGTGACAAAAACACTTATTTTATTTTTGAAATTTTTTAATTTTTTTTTGAAATTTTGGTGGGAAAACGGGGTACGTGAGAACAATAGGTAAAAGTAGGTAAGATCATATCGAAGATATACTACCCCATACTAAAATTAAACATTGTCCTCAATGTTTCCTAGCCTAAGACTTAAAAACCCCATACTAGAACTCAAAAAGGTCGAATGCATTACTCAAACATGAAGAAAGTATCACAAATATCTTAAGCCGTTTATTAAGTATGCTACAAGATAAATGTAAGGCTTTAAAAATCTTTAGGATATCGGATTTCCCCAAACTAATGGCAAGCAAAGGCTAGAAAGCTCGAGTGGACCGGGACAAAACACCGAACACGAGAGACTTTAGAAAATTTGGGATCAATCCTGCAAATAATCACAAGTACAAACAACAAACACAAAGATCGGAAGAGTACAAGCCTCCTCACAACACATTAGAAACTAGAAAAAAAATAGAAAATGGATAAGCATGGGGTGCCTCCCGCGAAGCGCTTTTTTTTTGTCACCGAGTCACATAGCTTGACTCGATCCCCGAATTCATTCGTCCTTGGAGAGAGTAAATGGAAAATAAAATCTCAATCAGGCTTTCATTAATGTTTGGATAAACATTTAAGCATATGAAAGTTCCATCCCGATGAAATGCCACCGGCTCTAAGTGGGGATGCCAGGGTCAAAAATGGTGTCTTCACTCCTGGTGGAGAAAAGTAAAGGAGAAACCTCAGGGTAAGTGAGAAACGAGAGAAAAGTCTGAATGACAAATGTGAAGGAATCATCAACTTCAACATTAATCTCACATTCCCCTGGGTTAAAACATTCATCTTTATTAAGCTCATCAAAATTGTTTATCATGGGTGCATCGGTCTTAATAATTAAGCTAATCTCAACATCTGGTGGTTCTGGAGGAGGACAAGGAAATAACGGATCATCATAAAGATCAAAGTGAAATGATTCAAACTCGGGAAGTTCCAAAAGATGGTCATTTGAATGATTAGAAATAACAATGCTAATCAACCCTCCCTGATCGGGCTTAACCTAAAAAAGAAACGAAACATACTCGGGAGGAGAGTTATTAGCATGAGTAGTGGTACTGCCACTTCTTGTTTCTTCCGTATGATCTCTAAAAGTCTCGAATCCAAGTAAAGAGTTATCCGAATAAGAGAAAGAAGTATTAGACTCCTCAAAGAATGAATCACTAATGGGAATAGGAAATGAAGAGATAGATTTGAGCACATGATCAGGAGTGGGGTTATCTTTCAAAGATTCGATATTAGTAACAAGACAACTAATGTTCAACAATTTCTCACGAATAATAACTTCATGGATTCGAAAAATATCTTTTAAATCAAACTCTTTCTCTTCTTGATCAACATCATTCACCTCCTCTAAACTATCGTACTCCAAATTGAGAGGTGATACTTCAACGTACTCAATGTTCTCATAAGAATCATCATCACTTGAAGTACCATCATTGTAACAATCATCTTCTTCTTCATCAAATTCGTCTTCACTCATTCCTGGTAGAATAGGAGTGAGTTCACCGGCGAACTCCTTGGGAAGAAAATTGATCTTAGGAGACGTGATCAGAATATCTTGACTAAGCAAAGATTCAGCATCAGAATGATCATTATCACAAATATCATCGGAAAAACCCTTGGATCCACTTAGGATTGAGATGAGGTCCTCAACACTAGATTTATCCTTTTCAGGAATAGTGCTAAGTTCCTCTTCCCCCATAATTAGAGGGTCTTCGGGCTCCTCAGATGGTTCATCGATTGTGTTCGCTTTAGGCCTTCTCCATATAACAGTATACTCAAAATCGTCATCATCGAAGTAGAAAAGCGAACGATTCCAGCTTGGACAATTAATATATTCTGAAAACTCTTTACTGATATTTCGCACATCCTCAAGGAGTTTACTCATCAATTCTTGAATATCCTCTTGTTGAAATTGCTTGTCCACAAAGCATCTTTAACTTCGCCAAAACTTTCCCAAGCTATCAATTATTAACTTTGGTGTTACTCCAAAAAAGGTATACGACTAAACTCTTAAGAAGGTGCCTCACGTCTTTATAAAAGTTTTCATCTAAGCTTCTTCATCGTCAATATAGAAGAATTTACTTTATGCTTAAAACTTTGTATGCCAGTCTCCTTTTGTCTGTTGACTTCCTTTAAGATTTTGCAAATCATCCTTAAGTTTAGAAGGAAGATTTCTTGCATAACTTCAGGTTGATTCTGCTCTTCTCTCATAGTTTGCTTAATCTTAAGAAAATCTCTCCTCAGCAAGCAATAAAGCCATACACTTTTCATTAGGAGGTATATGATCATACTCTTTTAAAAAGGCTTGTATAGCTTCCATTAAGTCTTCTCGAGCTTGCAAAATTTCTTTATTTGTCTCTTGAGGAGGATAATTGACGGGAAACTGCGGGGGTTGATATTGGTCAAAACCAAAAGAATTAGGATCATAGCAAGAATTTTGCTCATAATAATCTTCATTCATTGGTTGACATTGAAAAGTTTCATGAGGGCCCCCGCAATTTTCACAACAAAGATATTGTTGTTGAAAATCATGGAAATCTTGCTGGAAATTAAAGTCTTGATTGTAACATGGTTCCGGATAGATAAACGGAACTTGATGTGTACAATAGTGACCATAACGAGCATCGTTCCCGCAAAATTCACAAGAATATATAGAAGGTTTAGGAGAATCATCAACATAATTAGGTTTGGAATCATAAGTGAATGAATTCTCATCTCCAGAATTGCATGTCGGATGAACACTTGGAAAAATCTGTGGGAGCTCATCAATGGTTTGATTGCATTGTTCTGAATTAGAGATAATCGGAATTTGCGGTGGACAATTGTAACCATAATGAGCACCTTTCCCACAAGACTTACAAGTACATCGTTGACAAAAGATATCGTCTAACGAATCCCCACACTCGTAACAACAATTGTGGTTAATTTGTGGAAGACTTTGTGAAGAATTTACACTGGGGTCTTGATTGAAGACGAATGGCTCTTGAGATGCACTAACAACGTTAGTGCTGTGATTGGATGACTCGGAAGTGTTTAGAATTTCGTTTTTATCATGAATTGTATACCAACCTTCATTCAAACACTTTCGCACAAAAGCACAAGATCGACAATATAGACCATCAACCGGATCTCCACAAGTTGCACAATTCTGAGGGGGTTTAGGAACAAGAATCTTGTCTTCAAGACTCCCTTTTGAACAACAAAAGTCTGCAGTGTACAAAGCTCCACAAGACGAGCATTCTTTAATTGAGAAGAGGGGGTTTAAACGATAATCGAGTGACGCCATAAGAATTAAACAATTTAGAGGGTTAAGAAAAGAATTAAATGGATAAGAAGAAAAAGAAGATTATTTTTGGGTTTTTATACTTTATTAAAGGACAAAACGAGATCGAAAAACTTAAACCTAATAATCAACAAGCTTCACGGTAGCTCTCTAAAATTTTTACTTTTTAGAGGTGAGCCGTATATCGCAAGTGACACAAAAGGCAAGTTTTTAAATCTTTGATTCGAGTTGGGAACTTACTAATGGATAATACCTCAATTGAAGGTATTATTTGTTGGTGTTCTTTTACTAACTTTGTAACTTTTTAAATTCACAAATTAACTAGAAAAGAGCAAATATTTTTGTTTTTAATCTTCTACTTATACTAAAAAGAAAAGAAAAATATTTTTTACTTTTTTTTATATTTTTGATTTTCTTAAAAGCGTAACTTTCGAAAACGAAAGGTTCTCCAAATCACGATCGACAAATTTCAAACGAAAGATTCTTAATCACAAATCCCCGGCAACGGCGCCAAAAATTGATTGAAGCAATTTTATATACGTAATAATAAAATATATAATATGATGGAAAATTCCCAAACTACCCTTGAGGACAAAGGTAGAAAGGAAAATCTTCACAAATATATATAATATAATACGTATATTAACCAGAAAGTATGATTCCCGGGTCGTTATTCCCCAACGATTTATGAAATTGAAAACACGTTTGATGTTCGGACAATGATTTGATTTGGAAACAAAGATTAATTTGATTGTCTATTTCTACAAATTAAAATCAACAATTAAAATAAGCAAACAAAAGCAATTAGGCACAAAAACAATTAACGGGAACAAAGAAAACGCAAGAATTAAGCAACTAAGGCAAGATTAACTCCTATGGATGCAAATAAAATTTCTAAACCTAAATTAAGACAAAAGAAAATTTTAAGAAAAAGAAAATTATTTTTTTGATTATTTTTGAATTTATTATGAATTAAAAACTAAATTAAACTATTTAAATCCTAGAAAATAGCAAATTAATTCCTAAAAATTCTAAAAAATGATTTTTAAACTTAGAAAAGTCTAAAATATTATAAAAACTCAGAAAACTATTTTTAACTATTTTTTTATAATAAAAATCTATTTTTAAAACTAAATTTAAAAGCTTAAAAATGAAATTAAAAATCTAAAAACGGTAAAAATGATTTTAATGTGTATAAACCTAAAAGTATTTATTCTAAATCTAAAAACTATTTTTATTGTATTTTTAAAAAAAAAAATTCTATTTTTATTGATTTTCAAATTTTTTTTAATCTAAGAAAAATGATAAAAAGTAATCTAATAATGAGAAAAATATGGAGAAATCACTAAAAGTCTACAAAGATGCAAGGAATCTAAGAAAAATTTAAGCAAACCCCAAGCTGGGAAAAAGCCAAAATAAGCTACGGCTTATTATTTGGGCTTAAGGCCCAAAGTGTGTACAAGTATTAAATGGAAGGAGATGAGATTGGATGAGCTAATGGAGCATAGTGGTAAGGTGTGTGGTGCGTGTGCAGGAGGTCGTGGGTTCAAGTCCCACCCTCAACCTTTTTGAATTTTTTTTATTTTTGAAAACTCAAAACATGAAAGTTATAGATTAAACTTTTTTGAACAACTTTAACAAAACAACCATAAGCTCAAATTCAGTATTAAGCTCAAAAACAGCTTATGAAATAAACTGTTACAGAAACTTGGCTTATGAAAGCTAAAAAGTTAAGTTTCACTAAATTGCTTTCTCAGATCTCAAATAAGCCCCATTCTTTAATCCAAAAGCTAATCCAGAAAGCTTATGATATATAGCAACTAAGTTTAATAAGCTACCTCAACTAATAACACTTTTAGACTACTAAATCTAATGATCAAAACTACTAACTCAGGAAGAAACACTTTAAGCTCAAAAACTAATTAAGCTAAAATCTACAATAAGCTATTACAGAAGCTGAGCTTTTGAAAACTTAACAATATACTATTAAGCTATAAATCTAAATCATAAAAACAGATCCTATAAGATTAAAATCTAAAAATAAGAATCAAAATCTTACTTACTACTATTTTTGGTTTTTTAGAATTTTTGTAAAGTTGAAAAGCTAATTTACCCTAAATATCAAGCTAGAATTTGAAAGATTAGTTTTAATCTAACTTAACTAACATGTAAACTAAAAGCCTACTAAATTTTTAAAGCTAAAAAAACACTATAGCTAATATAAGTCTAATCAAAAAGGGATGCAGTTTGATACTGCACTTCTACCATCTGTTGCACATGCAAAAAGGATAAAACCAAATTGCAGTTGACCTTAAGTGTCAAAACTGCTTTGTACACACCAAATGAGTGTGTACCAACACTAAATAAACAATATCCAAGCTTGAGAAAGCTTGGATCAAAAATCTCTTACTAGCTTAAAAAGAAAACTTCCCCTGGTACACAGACTTAGAAAATAAGCTGTAACTTGCTAAATTTTGAAATCTAAACTATGAAACCACCCTCACTACTAATTTTAACCTATATTGAAACTAGTTCAAAAACATTCATCAACTGCATGTGACTTTTAAAAGTCAAAGACAGCTAATCCAAACACTCCTTTACCCATTTTCATTTCAAATTAAACTTTTAAAACTGAGATTTAGCTTACAAAACTTGAATACCAGATTAAGCACACCTTATAACAAACTTAACAATCAACCTTCAATAAGCCAATAAGCCAGAGACATTAAGCTAATGGCTTTGCTAATAATTTTTTTAGTTTTTATTGATTTATGAGACAAAAATGGAAAACTAAGTTTTATACTACATAAGCTAAAAACAGATAGTTAAACATGATCAATAAGCATAATAAGATAGATAAAAGCACAATTAAGCAAATAATAAGCTGAAAATAAGCAAATGCAAGATTAGAGCTAAATTACTTGAAATTAAAAGAGAACTTACAAAAGCCTTAGCTAAACAAAGGCAATCAAGGCTCAATGAGTTGTCTACAAGCTCCAGCTTATCCAAGGATAAGCTAGTAGGGGTCTCATAAGCTCTTCCATGATTAGCTTATCATCCAAATGTCCAAAATCCATTAAGCAAGGGTAATTAACTGATTTTAAGGATTTAAGTAAATTAGATGACTGAATTAAGCTCAATTTGAGCTTAGAGACTCAAAGAGCTAACAAGAGCTTATTAGAAGCTTATCAAATAATAACTAAACATTTTAGCTTATTGAGAGCTTATGACAGGTTTAGTAAAAGTGAACTTTGATTTCATTAACTAGAAAATGGATTACAATGTATTGAAAAAGAGATTACAATTACTGAATTTGAAAAGCTAAAGCTAAAGTTTAAAAGCTAACATTACATAAGCTAAAAATTCTAGAAGCTAAAAACTAGATAAAAAGAAGGTCTCCCGTGTATGAGTGAGTGAGGGCTATTTATAGCCTGCCAAAGATGCTTCTAGGTCTTCTAGCCTCTCTCCCCTTGCTTTGATCTTGGCCCTTGAATAAATTCCAATCATTGAGTCATAATTTGAGCCGTTGGATCACTTTGGTGAGCACACGGATTGCCAACGTGGCATTCCGTGTGTCAGAGCCATTGTGCTTCTTTAGGGAAGGATTTAGTGCAAAAATCTAGCCCTTGGTGTGTTTCCTTCCTTGAACGCGTGTCATTCTCTTTTGGGAATTGACCAATAGGAGCTTCTTGTGACGTCAAACTCTGCCAACATGTCATTTTTTACTTGAATTGGACTGCCACGTGGTCAATTGTGATTTGCCCTTTGTTTTGACTCGAGGTTAAACGGGGACGATGGGTGAACAGTGAAAACTGTTTTTCCCGCTTATTTTTTAACTGAAAAGGGGATGGGGGTTGACTTGGGTTTGACCCGGGGCTTATACAAAAGGCTTATAAGGGTTTTGGGCCTGGTTAGGGTTTTGGGCTCGGGCTTGGACTTTGTGTTGTTATAAGAGATAACGAGTGTTATCTCTTATAGTGTTAAGAGATAACACCGTTAGGGCTTAGGGACTTTTTATGAATTTGGTTAACTTTGAGGGACTGATTTGGAATTTTTGGGTTTTGTCTTTTTGTGGTTGACTTTGTTTGACCAAGATTGAATTTTGATTGTCCTTTGGATAGAATGTCTCCCGGCTTTGAACACTCAATTCGTTCCCGTGTTCGTGATTGGTCCGGTTTTGTTCATTTTCTTTAGTTTTTTGCAATATCCGTACTACACAATTCCAAGGACAAAATCAAGACAATAATACAAGCATTTAAAGCCACATTTTGTCTTTTAGGGCCCTTTTTGATATAAATCCGGTTATCGTGTTTTACACATATCAAAAATCTCCCCAAACTAATCGATATTTGGTAGTCCTCACGCAATATTATATGGATTTATAACCAAATACCTCAAAACTTTCTCAAACTAAATCTTTAAAAAGTAGCAAAGACTTTCGTGGAGAAAATTAAGAAATCTCAAGTTATAAAACACCCCATTTTCCCATTTTTCTAAAACTTTTTCATTTTTTTTAGAGATATAAATAATACATATTTCGACTTTCGTTATTTCCATACCAATGTTACGGGATCATAGATTAAGAAGCCATTCCGATCGAGAATAGCCCAATAAGGATAAATTCATTCGTCCTCCGGACTTTTCACATAACTACAAACCAAAGATTAAAACGAAAATCACAGCTCTAAATATAAGAAATGATGCTCACACGAATCCTATTGGCAACTTCGTGAACTTTTTACTCACGACATTTATTATATCTTGGTTAGTGTGATATTATGAATTTTCAAACCTTGGATCAAGTTTTGCATCATACTATGCTTTACGTTCCCACCTAAGAATAAGAATAATGAGTTTTGAAGGCGAGATCATCCATGTAGCGACTTTCGTTTCTCGGCACATCCCAATCCTTACGGCTAATTTGACCAGGCCTTTTTGACACACCATATGTGACTAGCATCGGGCGATAACGGACCTTTTGTTTCAAAAAATCTCTCTGGGTTTTCCGAATAGCTATCATAGCTTATAAAATAGAGTAGTCAAAGTGCAGAAGATATTGAATTTAACAAAATCAAATCTATTTTTACAATTCTAACTTATATTTTACTTTATAAATTGTACCCCTCGACCTTTTAGAAGGCTGCAACATCGGTTGTGAGCCGGCAAGATGCATCAAACTTTTATCAGTCTCGGATTTTTATTATTCTTACTATGGGCTTTCTTTAGAAGACTACCACATCGGTTGTGGAGTCGGCAAGATCGGTCACTAGTCAAACTTTTATCAGCCACAGCTTTTTCATTATAATATTTTAATTTTTTCTTATTTTATTTTATCATATATTTTATATATATATATTATATATATATATATATTATATATAGAAGACTTCTTTTTGAAAAATTCAAGTATAAATTTGAACTAAGACTAAATTTTTTACTATATATTACATAAAAAATTGTTGATTTAAGTTTAATTTCCAAAAACAGCACGTATATTAATCCGGTTAAGAGCTTATGGGAGAAAAAGCAACAAGTTACATACATGAGCTCTTAAGATTTCCAAATAATCCTTATTTAGCATCCTACTCATATTTAACTCTATCATTTTTCGTTCTTCGCAATAACTGCGAACGCTTAGCCTAAAAGTTAAGGAACAAGCTAGAGCTCAACACGCTCGATCGGGTCAAAATTTACTCTTATTCTAGTCAGCAAAAAAGTTACAATAATCATTGTGACAAAAACACTTATTTTATTTTTGAAAATTTTTAAAATTTTCATAATTTTTTTTAATTTTGGTAGGAAAACGGGGTACGTGAGAACAACGGGTAAAAGTAGGTAAGATCATATCGAAAGATTTATACTTCCCATACTAAAATCAAAACATTGTCTCAATGTTTCTTGCCTAAGACTTAAAAAACCCCATACTAGAACTCAAACAGGTCGAATGCATAACCCAAACATGTCGAAAGTATCACCAAATTATCTTAAGCCGTTTATTATGTGTGCTAAAAAATAATAAATGCTTAGTCGATGAGAATCTTTTAGGGTATCGGATTCTCCCCAAACTAATGGCAACGACAAAGGCTCGAAGCTCGCAAGTGGACGGGACAAACAAAAAACACCGAACACGAGAGTCTTCATAAAATTTGGGTCAATCCTGCAAACAATTACAAGTACAAACAACAAACACAAAGAACGGAAGAGTACAAGTCTCCTCATAACATATTAAAAGCTAGAAAGAAAATAGAAAATGGATAAGCATGGGGTCTTTGTTTCGATGGTAACCGAGTCACATAAGCTTGACTCAATCCCTGAATTTCATCGTCCTTAGGGAAAGTCTGGAGATCCGGGCCAAACCAAAGGTTGGTGTGTCCCTCGAAGTAGTGCTATGAGTCATTTGGGGCTTTGGTGGCAATTTGGTCAATTTACTTTGAAATTTTATCCGCAGAGAGTGAGTTATTTTGCCCTAGTGCCTATGGAAAAAACTTCGGTTATGGTGAAAGGGCCGGACCATCAGGTTTTAAGTTTTCCCGAGAAATAATATTTAGACGAGAGTTGAAAGCAAGAACTTGATCACCAACATTGTGAAATTGGTTTTGGTTTTTGATCTTTGAATCGTGAAGCTTCTTTGTCATTCTCATTATAAATCAAATAATTCTGTAAGCTTGATCACCGAAGCTCATTTAAGTTTATCTTAGTTGCAGCTTTAGGTGATCGCCATGGCTTTTTTTAAGATTGAATAATTAGCAGTGTTTTAATGCCCAATACGCTCTAATGTCTAATTCGATAGGTAGATGGTCCGGCTTTCCATACACGAGCTTGTAAGCGTGTGGTGCAACCAATTGGTGTCTTATAGCGGTTACCGGAATGCCAATAGAGCGTAATCATGCCTACTCGGACCTTGAGGCAAGGTTTTCTCAACCGTCCTTTCTAAAAAGACGTTTTAACCCACGATCGAAGCCTCGACTAGACCACTCGTTCGAGGGCGGTAAGCGAGTAGCAAGCGATGAGTGACCCATACTTAGACATTACTTTTGCAAATTTGTTATTACACGAAATAGGTCCCAACATCGCTTAGAATAGCCTCTCGGTGTACCGAATCAGGCAAAAAAAGAAATTTCAAAATCTTAACTTTACAAACTCTAGCATTCATTTGTGGGTGAGCGCCTTGGCTTCAACCCATTTGGTTTAGGTTTAAAATCAAACTGATACGAGTATGTTCGTATTTCCTATTCGATGACGGGAAATGGTCCCCTAAAGTCTATGCCACAGACATCCAAAGATTTCCACACTTGGATGGAATTTTGTGGATTCATAACGTTGTGAATATTTTCCCTGACGCTGCATGAGTCATAGTTTTTTACTAACTCCTATGGGTATCTTTGTTCACTTCGTAGATTGTGGGCAGTAATAATCCCTGGAATTAAAAACTTTTTTTGGCGGTGTTGTCAGTTGCAACCAGTAATGTCCCCCGGTGGGTCCACTATGGCAAGCTGTGAGGATGTCGACAGCTTCTTGGGCCGAAACTACAAAGCACGGGATAACTTGATCCGCTAGGTTTGAATAGAAATGGGTTCCGTCCCAAAAAATTGTTTTTGACATCATTTTGAAAAATTTTGTTTTTCTGCTGTGTTGACATTCCTTGACAATGAGTTCCCCGCGTGGTAATTTGCTATATATCTGGCAAACCACGGGGTACTGTTGGTTTTTCCACGATGAAAGTAGTCACCTATATTATGTCTCGAGAGGAAAATTTTCATTTATTTCCTTTGGATCGAGAACATTTTCATACGGTTTTCTTAATCGGGAAAAATAAAAAATGATCGGCCGCATTGTTTTCGGCTCCCTTAGTATCATTACTTTAAAATAAATTTCTCTGAAGAAGGAGAACCCAACGTAGCAATCTTGCCTTGGCATCTTTTTTAGCAAATAGGTACTTAAGGGCGGAATGTAAGTATATACTATCGCTTTTATTCGGGTGATGAGGTATGACCGGAATTTTTCGAAAGCGTACACCACAGCTAACATTTCCTTTTCCGTTGTGGTGTAGTTTGATTCCGCCTCGGTCATTGTTTTGCTTGCATAATGTATAGGCCTAAAGTGTTTCTCAATTCGTTGCCCCAGAACCGCACCTATGGCATAGTCGCTAGCATTGCACATAAGCTCAAAGGGCTGGTCCAGTTGGGGGCAATCAGAATTGGAGCTTCGGTTAATTTCTTTATCTTAAGGTCATGATTATAAGCTTGAATGCATTCCTCGGAGAAAATGAAAGGAGTGTTTTTCTCAAGGAGATGAGTCATGGGTCGAGAAATTTTTGAAAAGTCCTTGATGAATCTACGGTAAAAACCTGCATGTCCGAGAAAACTCCTAATACCTTTAACGGTAGTTGGGTGAGGTAATTTAGCAATGACGTCTATTTTGGCTTTGTCGACTTCTATTCCTTTCTTTGAAATTTTATGTCCAAGTACGATGCCTTCTTTCACCATAAAATGGCTTTTTCCCAATTTAGAGCCAAATTAGTGTCTTCACACCGTTTAAGCATCTTTTCTAAATTGGAAAGGCACGTAGAAAAAGAATTTCCGAAAATTGAAAAGTCATCCATGAAAACTTCCATTGTCTTTTCAATCATATCATGGAAGATAGCCATCATACACCTCTGGAACGTGCCTGGTGCATTGCATAAGCCAAAAGGCATGTGGCGGTAAGCAAACGTTCCGTATGGGCAGGTGAATGTGGTCTTACATAGTCTTCTCTTGGTCTTAGGATTCGAATTGGTATTTGAAAGTAACCGAGAAACCATCAAGGGAACAAATAGTATTAATTATCATGCGGTATCTCAAGCATTTGATCCATAAACGGCAAAGGGAAGTGGTCTTTCCGGGTAGCTTCGTAAAACTTACGATAATCAATACAAACTCTCCATCCTGTTACTAGTCTAGTTGGTACTAATTCATTTTCATCATTGGTCACTACGGTCATTCCTCCTTTCTTTGGCACTCCGAGATTGGGTAGATCAATCCAGCGTCAAGAAGTTTTTCAACCTCTTTCTTAATGACATCATGGATCTTTGGATTAACCCTTCTCTGATGTTGGACCGCTGGTGGTTCATTGTCGTTCTTCCATTTAGAATTTTGTGAGAAAAAAAATTCAGATTATTACCCTTTATGTCGGAGAGTTTCCAAGCAATTGCTCCGCTTTCGGGGACTTTAGAACCTTTTTGTGAGCGGTTTCTTTTCATCGCACTGAATATTTTGGCAATTATGACGGAAACTTGTTGTTGTCTTCCAAAATGATATTGTGATGAGTTGGGTAAGTTCCATAAGTTCAACCTCGGAGGTTAATCAATGAAGATTTGGCAGCCCTTTTGCTTTTTAGCTTTTCCCCCTTTTTAGCTTCACACATTTAAGTACCTTCTTATTTCCGGCTTTTCTTTTTCTCCCCCCCTTTTTTTTTTTTTCAGGCAATAATTTCCTTGGTTCGGAGGTGGTGAAGGATCACTATTAAGGAGTGCTTTGAGAATAAGAATGTCCCCCTCTGGGTCATAATAGGAGTTTTCATCAACTTACGCGTTGAAGTTGGATGTCGGCTAGAGCAAGAAATGCATCAGCCTCTTCTAGAAGTAGAAAATCACTATCCCGAAAGGAGTTTTCAATTTAGTGAGAGTCGGAGACGATTTGAAAACTATCGGGTCAATATCCAGGAGTGGTGTGGGATGTTGCCACTGGCGATCACGTTCTGAAAATCTATAGAACTTCCTGAATACTCCTACAAGCTAATTCAACAAACAAAAAACCCCCCCCCCCCCCCCCCCCCCCCCCCCCCCCCCCCCCCCCCCCCCCCCCCCCCCCCCCCCCCCCCCCCCCCCCCCCTCGATTCGATTAGCCTTCATTTCATACCCATTATAATTAACCGAGTATCTCGAAGTTTGATCAAGATTATAAGTAATGGCCTCATTGTCTACTCGAAGGGTTAATTTACCTTCGTACACATCTATCAAAGTACGACTGGTCTTAAGTAAACACCTCCCGAGAATTAAAGGTACTCGAGGGTCTGGTTCAAAATCTACGACCACGAAGTCGGTTGGAAATTGGAATACACCAACTTTAACGTTGACATCTTTAGCAATACCGATTGGTCGGGAAATCGGACGGTCCGCTAATTCTAGTGTCATGCACGTCAGAGTCAGGTTTAAAAGGTTAAGGTTTTTCCACACGGAAAATGGCATGAGATTTATGCTAGCACCAAGATCGGCCCCACAGGCTAGCACTCATCAATTCCGGAAAGTGGAAATTTCTACATGGATAAGGGAATTGCCCGGGGTCACCAAGTTTTTCGGGTAACTTGTTAAGTATGACCGCCGAGCAATGTTCGTTCAAAGGGGTTCTAGCCATCTCACTAAGCTTTTCTTTATTTCCGATTAAGCTTAAGAGTTTTAAGCAAATTTTGGGCTTCAGGAGTCAACGCATTCCATGAAGCTTAATTTGATAAACCTTCATATCTTTAAAAATTTCGTAGAATTTCTCTTTTTGTTCGTTAGCGTTTTCACGGCGCTTTTCATCATTTCGCCTTGAAAGATAAGGAATCGACGGTTTCGGGTTAGGCATCGAAGCACTAACGGGAGCAACAACTGGCTCAGAAACTGGATTTTGGTTTTCAACTTGGACAACCGGAGGTTGGACGTCTTCAGTAATTCCGTTATTAGTAGGAAAAATTGTGTCCTTTGTCACCTCGGTTTTATGTTCCACTACTTTAGGAGAAGAAGTAGTAGGAATCGTAGGTCCTTAATAAGCACAATCCGCTACGGGTAGGGAATACCTTTTAAGTCTTCCTTCGGGTTAGTAACCGTGTTCTTGGGGTGTAGAGACCCTGAATTCGAAGACGAGGCCCAGGCGGGGTTGGTATTGGAATTTAAGAACTTAGAAAGCAATCTCCGGTTAAATTTGCCAATCTGGTTTTGTAACCTTGGCCTTATTGATTTTTGCATGTTTCTTAATATTGCATCATTAGCCTTGTATTTTCTCAAAATCAGTTTTAGAAACACCTTGCATTTGCGGAGCGGAAGCTTGATAAGGTTGAGCTTGGTAAACTGGTGGTTGACTAGTCGGAGGTTGATACACTTGTCCTTGGTAAAAGTTATTTCTACGGTTTTGATTGAAATTGGTTCCTCGATTTTGGTTGAAATTATTTCCTTGATTTTGATTGAAACGGTTTTGATTGTTTTGAATCGGAAGGAAATAAATTTTTTTTTTTTTTGGAGGAAAACCCAGGTTGGTCGGATTTGGTTTGACAACCTCGGGGTCTAGAATTGGTATTTAGTTCCTTGATTAAAAATTTGCAGCAGCAGCTTGTGACAGTACTCTTTGAATGTTGTTGTCTCGATTAAACATATGCCATTGGTGGCTAGACAATTGTCTATAAGTATGAGCACACCTCCACACAAGTTACACAAACTTTCTCGACCGCTTCTTTTTTACGAGGTACGAGAGCTTGGGCTTTTTGTTTGTCGATAAGCATAGTCTTCATCATATTCTTAAGTTCAGAAACTTCGGTTGTAAGAGCAGCAACATCTGGTGAAATTCCGGGGGTAGATGAATTCGAACTCACTTTAGCAACGACTGCCTTGTTTCATGAATTACGAACCTTGGATTTACTCTCGATAATTTTCAAGCATTCACGAGGCATCTTATCCAAAAAGTTTCCACCCGCAGCAGAATTCAACGAATCTTGATCATTAGCATTCAAAGCATTGTAAAAACGTTATCTAGTTGATGTAATTCTGGAAAAAAATCAGTGGAAGTGGGCAATGCTCGAAGAAGGTCATTAAAATTTTGATCCCAAGCCTCGTAAAACGATTCGTCAAAAATCTTTGTTTGATAATCTCGTGATTATTTCGTATTTCGAAGATTTGTCATTTTTGAAGGGGAAAAGAATGTTAATGAATTTTGAAACAAGATCATCCCATGTCAAAATTGATCGAGGAGGTTCTTTCTCTAGCCAAATACAGGGCTGAACTTCAAGAGAAAAATGTAAAAAAGCATGAGCTTAATTGACGTGCTGGGACGTACAGGTATCTCACGTTGAGGTTATCTTATTGAAAATAAACGGATAATGAGATGTGGTTCCTCTTTATCATGTTCCGAAAAAAAAACTGCTGTTTTCGAAAACAAGATTGAATCAAACCTTGCTTTACTCAAAGTTTGCATTGATTGAAGGGAATTACGATTGCATGCTCGTACACCTCGTGGTGCTTGGAGCAATTCCGACCATAGTCCTGGTTATGACCATTCGGAATAAGGGAGGAATTATTCAAAAGGTATCTTCTAAATTTAATGGTTTCTACAACAGCCGGGGTGGGGCTTGTTGTTGATGGTTATGGTTGAGGGTTTGAGAACGAGTGCGCATGCACAAAATAGAAAAAAGAAAAAAAAATTATTTTTATTTTATTTTTTTAACAATCTATTTTAACGGCTAACGAGATAGACAACTTAAACCAAATAATCAAATTTACTTCACGGTAGCTCTTAAAAATTTTACTTTTTAAGGTGAGTCGTATTTCGTAAATGACACAAATGGTAAGTTTTTAAATCTTTGATTCGAGTTGGGAACTTACTAATGGATAATACCTCAATTGAAGGTATTATTTGTTGGTGTTCTTTTACCAACTTTGTTTATTTTATTTTTTTATTATGGATAATTTTTATTATTTTTGATTTTTTTATATATTTTTATATGATAATTATACTAAAAGAAAAAAAAAATATTTTTTACTTTATATATTTTATAAAAGATTTAGTCTTTGATTTTTAAACAAAACATAACTTTTTAAAAACGAAAGGGTCTTAAATTACGATCCAACAAAAACTTTATAATACGACGAGAATCTCTAATCACAAAATCCCATGGCAACGGCGCCAAAAATTGATTCGTTAAAACCAACACACGTAATAATAAAATATATAATATGATGGAAAATTACCAAATTACCCTTGAGGACAAAGGTAAAAAGGAAAATCTTCACAAATATATATAATATAATACGTATATAAACCGGGAAGTATGATTCCCGGGTTAGCTTCATTCCCCACGACTTGTGAAATTGGAAACCACGTTTGTGTTCGGACATTGGATATTTGAACTTGGAAACAAAGATTTGATTTGATTATCTACCTTCTACAAATTAAAATAAACAAATAATAATTAAGCACGCAAGCAAATAACGGGAAATCAAACTTTAACTAAAAACGCAAAACGGGAACCCTAAACGTTGGTCAAAAACCCTAAATTTCTAAAATTAAACCTAAATTATTTTTTTAATGGACTCTAATTGACTAAAAAGTAATTTTTAAGGTAAACCAGAATCAAAAAACGGATTTGAAAATGAGCTTTTTTAAAACCACGAAAAATGAGAACGGGAACGAATCCAGTCTCTTTTTTTAAAAATCGAAAATTTTGCAATTAACCTACGAACCAAAACTAATTTTCCTATAACTTTATGATAAAATAAAATTTATCTAAAAAAATTTTATTATTTTTTTGATTAATTTGTTTATTTGTTTTGATTTTTTTAAAGTTTTTAATGAAATTGAATGTTTAAAAATACTAAACTAATTATAAATATTCTAGAAAAAATACAAAAAATAGCTTATACTAATTAGAACCTAGGAAAAATAAGCTTGATGTCACAGCTTATCGAATAAGCCACGAAATAAAGCTAATAAAACAGCTTATAAAGTTACAAGGGAAAATACGTCGTATAAAGATTAAATTGTTGTAGAGATTAACGGAAAATAGACCCAAGGGCGCAGTTGGTAGTGATGTGTGTGGTGTTTGCTGTTAAAAAGGGGTGGAGGGTGTTGAGTCGGGGTTGGTTCGCAGTCTTGCTCAACCCTGATTCCCACTCTTCCCATTTTTTTTTATTTTTTAAAAACTTTAAAACGAAGAAACAAAGTTGTAGAGGGGACACTTTATACACACTTTAATAAAGGCTACTATAAGCTTTAACTTAGCAATAAGCATTCAAACAGCCTTATGAAACTGTTATTTACAGAAAGAAACTAGGCTTTTGAATAGCCAATAAGCTAAGTTGCATTCAAACGAAGCAAAAGATCTCAAATAAGCATCAATTTGAATCAAAGCTGTTTAGAAAGCATATATTGTGTCGAAGTAGAGAAGCTATTTTAATAAGCTACCTTAACTAAAACAATTTAAGACTACCCTTAATATATTAATCGAAGTGCTAACTTAGGAAGAAGCACTTAAAGCTCAAAAACTAATTAAGCTATAATTTACAATAAGCTAAAACTGAAGCTAAGCTCTTAAAAACTTAACAAACTAGTATTAAGCTACATTTCCAATTCATAAAATCTAATCCTATAAGCTAAAAATCTAAAATTAGAAACTAAGTCTTACTAGCTACTATTTTTTGTATTTTTAAAATTTTTGTGAACTTTAAAAACTAGATTAACCTAGATATTAAGATAGAAATTGAAATTTCAGTTTTAAACTATCTTAACCTATATGTAAAATATAAGCCTACTTAATTTTGAAAACTAAAAGATACTTAAGCTACTTAAAAACCTAAACCAAATGGACTACAGTCCTTAAACTGCAGTGATCCTATCTGATGCACTTGGTAAAATGGATTAAACCTAAATGCAGGTGACCTTAAGGGTCAATCCTGCTTTGTACACGCCAAATAGGTGAGTACAAACACCAATCAAACAAAATCCAAGCTCAGGAAGGCTTGGATCAAATATTTCTTACTAACTTAAAAAAAATAAAACTCCCCTGGTGCAAATTCAAATAGTTTTCACTAAAACTTTCTTAAATTTGAAAATTAATCCATAATTTCACTTCACAAAAATGATTGGTACTATGATTACTTATTAATTCAAAAGTTTTACATCATTTCCTTTGAATTTTTTGAGGTTCTAAAATGAGTAACATCCAAACACTCTTTTAAAAATATTAGAATACTATTTAAACTTGAAAATTTAAATTCTATTGAACAATTTTCAAGGTCAGTTAAACAAACAACTTATAAAAGGATAATAAGCTTATACTAAACAAGCAATGAAGCCAGAAGACAAAGAACTAAGAACCATGCTATATGTTTTGGATTTTTTGTTTTTTTTTTTAATGATTTTTAAGCCAAAATATAAAAAAACTAAGATCTAAACTATAAAAGCTTAAAATCAGATAGTTAATACATAACAAATTAAAGATATAAGATGGATAAAAGCACAATTAAGCAAATAATAAGCGAAAATAAGCAAATGCAGATTAGAGCGCTAAATTACTTTATAAAATTAAAATGGACGAACTTACTAAATCCTTAGCATAAAACAAAGGCGGGAAATCAGACTCAATGAGCTGTCTACAAGCTCTGCTTATCCATAGATAATGCTCAGTTTGAGGGTTCATAAGCTCTTCCATGATTAGCTTATCATCCAAATGTCCAAAATCCATTAAGCAAGGGTAATTAACTGATTTTAAGGATTTAAGTAAATTAGATGACTGAATTAAGCTCAATTTGAGCTTAGAGACTCAAAGAGCTTATAGAGCTCTATTAGTAGGCTTATCAAACTATAACTAAAATCATTGCTTCTTGAGAGCTTGGAAGATTTAGTAAATTTTTAGTAAAAGTGAACTTTGATTTTTATTAACTAGAAAATTGGATTGTAATGTATTGAAAGAGATTACAATTACTGAAATTTGAAAGCTAAGCTAAAAGTTTTAAAAGCTAACATTTACATAAACTAAAAATTCTAGAAGCAAAACTAGATAAAAAGAAGGTCTGGCGTTTTGAGTGAGGGATATTTATAGCCTGCCAAAGATGCTTCTCGTCTTTTCTAGACTCTCTCCCCTTGTCTGGGATCTCAGCCCTCAAATAAATTCCAATCATTGAGTTATAATTTGAGCCGTTGGATTAGATTGAGGTGCACACGGATTGCCAACGTGGCAATCCGTGATGTGACCCTCTTGTGCTTCTTTTGTACGCCTTTTAGTACAAAATACTAGATCTTGGTGTGTTTCCTTCCCTGTACGCATGTCATTCCCTTTTCGGAATTGACCAATAAGAGCATTTGGTGATGTAATACTCTGCCAAGTCAGTCTTTATCACTTGAATTGTCTCTCCACATGGTCAATTGTAATTTTCCCTTTGTTTTGACACGAGGTTAATCGGGGACGATGGGTGAACAATAGTAATAAATTTTCGCGCTGTTAAATCTTTTATAAAGGTGGTGATAGGGATCCCCACGTGCAAGATTCACAGAGACTTTTCTTTACCGGGGTTTGGTTTGCAATTTGGGTTTATTTATAACGGCCGTTTGGGCGGGGTGTTACTGTTGTTAATAGGTAATGGGCCTTTGGTGAGTTTTATAAAGAAGTACTTAAACGAGTGTTTATCATCTTTATGGTTAAGAGATAACACAAGTTGGGGCTATAGGCACCTTTTATCGAATTTGGTTTTACTTCCTGAGGGACTGATTAGGGAATTTTGGACGTCTTCTGCGTACTTTTTGCTGGTTCTGACTCTTTCCTTTGGTGACCTGGATTAACCTTTTGTTGACATTTGATAGCATTCCTCCTGGCTTTTGCAACACTCAATTCCGTTCTCCACGTGTTCGTGATTGTCCCGGTTTTTTGACCGATTTTCTTTAGATTTTTGCAATATATCCGTACCTACAAATTCACAAGGATCCAAAGACAAGCAATATACAAGCATTTAAAGCATAATTTTGTCTTTTTAGGGCCATTTTTGATATAAAACGGATATGTGTTTTCACACATATCAATAGCTCTATGGAATCTTTTTCATTCTCATCCAAGAGCATATCATCTCCATTCTCGTATTATCTTTCTTTTTATCCTTTTAAAGTATATATTTTGGCATATCTCGCCAAGATATTAAGTGTCATTCATTTCCCTTTAAAAGGTCATCCTGATAATATTTGTGTGTCAACCAATAAACGAATCCCACTCTCGTTTATTAAAAGCCGGTCCAATCTTAGTCCTTAAACATATGTCTTGATTCTTTTTATTTCATCATATAGGTTGATTGTATGTGTCTAGTTTCCAATTCTCTTTCAAAGTGTCATACTTTAGAATCATAACATCTAAAGGGTAGGGGTGTTCAAAAAAACCGAGAAACCGACGAACCGAGCCGAACCGCTCGATCTGAAACCGAAAAAACCGAAACCGAAAAAAATGAAACCGAAAAAACTCGCTTATCACGGTTCGGTTTCGGTTTTTATTTTCGCAGATATCATGGTTTAACCGACCGAACCAGTTGCATAATATTACATGAGTTTTTTACTATATATTCAAATTAATTGTACATAAGTATTAATCATATTATTGCACTAGTTTTACTTTTATAACGATTTTTTTGTGCCGGAGAAGTTAAGTATTTCTAAACATTTTGTGTGAAAAATGATTTATCTGTGATTGCTAATTCTAATAAACGTTCGAATAAAATAATTTGTTAATTATGTTATCGTATAAAATATTTAAACATGAAATTTTTTGTAACAGAAAATAACTTATTATGTATGACCTTTTACGTATTCAACGTCATTTATTTTTACTAAAATGATTGTTTATCGTTATAGTACTATGTTATTGTTTATATGGTGCTTTAAATCGACTTTTAAATATATAACCGTGTTAACCAGTGACCCGAAACCGCGGTAACTGCTCACTTCGGGTACCCGCGAGTCCGGTTACCCGCATATTACCGGTTCGGTGTGTTTTTTCGGGTCTACATCCCCCAAAATGGAAATGACACGCGTACAAGGAAGAAAACAAACCAAGATCTAGTATTTTGTACTAAAAGGCGTACAAAAGAAGCACAAGAGAGTCACATCACGGATTGCCACGTTGGCAATCCATGTGCCCCTCAATCTAATCCAACGGCTCAAATTATGACTCAATGATTGGAATTTATTTGAGGGCTCGAGGGCTCATAATAGGTATCCAATGATTGGTTAGATTGAAGGGACAAGATCCAAGAGAGTGTATACCTGACTCAGGGGCCTAGAAGCATCCTTTCAGTACTATAAATACAAGCATTCACTCACACACAAGGGGCATCTTCTTCTTTTATAGTTTTTAGCTTTTAAAAGTTTTTAGTTAAATTGTAATTTTTAGCTTTTAAAATTTAAGCTTAAGTAGTGTAATTTTTCAAGCTTATTGTACTCTTAATTTCACCTTATTGTAATCAGTTTTAATGTTAATGAAATCTTCTTTTGTTTTCACCTAATCCGTTTTACTTTACAAGTTTTTAAATCCTTAAACTCTCATGTTACTGTTTGATAAGCTTCCAATAAGCTCATACAAGCTCTTTGAGTCTCTAAGCTCAAATTGAGCTATTAATAAGCTCTTAATATACTTAAACCAATAAAATTAGTTTAAATACCTATGCTTATGGATTATGGACTTTTGGATGATAAGCTTACAATGGAAGAGCTTATGGGACCTCACTAGCTTATCCTTGTGATAAGCTAGAGCTGTTGAAAGCTCTTTTGAGCACTATTGCCTTTGTTTAGCTAAGGCTTTTGTAAGTTTCCTTTAAATTTTCAAGTATCTTAGTTTAATAAGTTGCATTTGCTTATTTTCTGCTTAACTCTAGCTTATTTGTGCTTATTACTGTTTCATTAAGCTTATTGATAATGTTTGATCATCTGTTTTTAGCTTTTATAGTTTAGATCTTAGTTTTTTCATATTTTGTCTTAAAAATCATTAAAAATCCAAAAATATTTAGCATAATGAGTAGTTGTTAGATTCTAGCTTAATTGCTTGTTAGTATAAGCTCATTAGGTCTTTTATAAGTTGTTTGTTATCTGATCTTTGAAAACTATTCACTAGATTTTAAATTTTCAAGTTTAAATAGATTCTAAGATTTTTAAAGGAGTGTTTGGATTTACTTAGTTTGACCTCAAAAAGTCAAAGGAAATTGATGTAAACTTTGGAATTAGACAAGTAATCATATAAAATCAATTTGTGAAGTGAAATCATGGATTAATTTTCAATTTTGAGAAAGTTTTAGTGAAATCTATTTGAATTTGCACTAGGGGAGTTTAATTTTTTAAGTTAGTAAGAAATATTTGATCCAAGCCTTCATGAGCTTGGATTTTGTTTGATTGGTGTTTATACTCACCTACTTGGTGTGTACAAAGCAGGATTGACCCTTAAGGTCACCTGCATTTAGGTTTAACCAATTTTACCAAGTGCATCAGATAGGATCACTGCAGTTTAAGGACTGCAGTCCATTTGGTTTATGTTTTTAAGTAGCTTAAGTAGCTTTTAGTTTTCAAAATTAAGTAGGCTTATATTTTACATGTAGGTTAAGATAGTTTAAAACTGAAATTTCAATTTCTATCTTATTATCTAGGTTAAATTAGTTTTTTAAAGTTCAAAAAGATTTTGAAAATACCAAAAATAGTAGCTACTAAGACTTAGTTTCTAACTTTAGATTTTTAGCTTATAGGACTAGATTTTATGAATTGGAATTGTAGCTTAATACTAGTTTGTTAAGTTTTCAAGAGCTTAGCTTTAGTTTTAGCTTATTGTAGATTGTAGCTTAATTAGTTTTTGAGCTTTAAGTGCTTCTTCCTGAGTTAGCAGCTTAGATCATTAGATTTAGTAGTCTTAAAGTGTTTTTAGTTAAGGTAGCTTATTAAAATTAGCTTCTACACATTATAAGCTTTCTAAAACAGCTTTTGGATTCAAAATTGGTACTTATTTGAGATCCGTGTGCTTCTTTGAATGCAACTTAGCTTATTGGCTTTCAAAAGCCTAGATTCTGAAATAGCTAGTTTCATAAGCTGTTTGTGTGCTTATTACTAAGTTTGACCTCAGCTTATGGCTTATTATTTTGTGCTTAATTCTTTTCAAATTAGTTTAATAGGTTAGGGATAGAATTAAAGTAACTTTTTGATCTTATTCTTACTTATTTCAGCGTTTTGAGTCATTAAATTTTGAAAAAGCCAAAAATATGAGTTAAGTGTTTCTGTCAGAGTTATAAGTTGTTTAATAGCTAATTTAGGGCTTTTCATAAAAAGTTTCTTTTATTAAAATTGCTTATTTTTAGGTGCTTAATAACTTTGCTTTTTTAAGTTTTTAAAAATAAAAAAGAGGGGAAGGTGGAAATCGGGGGTGAGCAAAACTCGAACCCCCGACCTCAACACCCTCAACCCTTTTTTATAACACACACCACACACTCACTACCACTGCGCCCTGAGGTCTTTTTCGTTATACATCTACAACATTTAATTCTTATACACCTTTTACCCTTTTAAGAATTATAATCTTTGTTTGAAAATTTTCTTTTATCATAATGTTTTTAGGAAAGTAGTTTTTGCTGTCGTAGGTTTAATTTGCAAATTTCGAATTTTTAAAGAACGAGATTTGTTCCCGTTCTCGTTTTTCGTGTTTTAAAGCTCATTTTAAATCCATTTTTGTTCTAGTTTTCTTTAAACTTACTTTTTAGTCAATTGGAGTCTATTTAAAAAGTAAAATTCATTTTAGGTTTAATTTTAAAAATTTAGAGTTTTTAAATGTCGTTTAGGGTTCTCGTTTTGCGTTTTTAATTAAAGTTTGATTTTCTGTTATTTGTTTTCATGCTTAGTTGTTATCATTTGCTTATTTTAATTTTTAAAAGTAGATAATCGAATCAATCTTTGTCTTCAATTCAAATCGTTTTTCGAACATCAAACGTGGTTTTAATTTCACAAATCGTTAGGGGATAACGACCCGGGAATCATACTTCCCGGTTTATATACGTATTATATTATATATATTTGTGAAGATTTTCCTTTTTACCTTTGTCCTCAAGGGTAATTTGGTAATTTTCCATTATATTATATATTTTATTATTACGTGTGTTGGTTTACTACGAATCAATTTTTGGCGCCGCTGCCGGGGATTTGTGATTAAGATTCTCTCGTTTGAAGTTTGTTGATCGTGATTTGAAGACCCTTTCATTTTTGAATGTTTTTTTTGTTAAAAAAAATTATCCATAAAAAATAAAACAAACAAAGTTGGTAAAAGAACACCAACAAATAATACCTTCAATTGAGGTATTATCCATTAGTAAGTTCCCAACTCGAATAAAAGATTTAAAAACTTACCATTTGTGTCACTTGCGATGTACGACTCACCTTAAAAGGTAAAATTTTTAAGAGCTACCGTGAAGTAAGTTTGATTATTTGGTTCAAGTTGTCTATCTCTTTGTCCGTTAAAATTAGATTAAAAACAAAAAATAATCTTCTTTTTCTTCTTATCCATTTAATTCTTTTCTTAACCCTCTAATTTGTTTAATTCTTATCGCGTCACTCGATCATTGTTTGAACCCCCTCTTCTCGATTAAAGAATGTATGTCTTGTGGAGCTTTGTACACTAGAAACTGTGGTTGTTCAAAAGGGAGTCTTGAAGACAAGATTCTTGTTCCTAAACCTCCTTAGAATTGTGCAACTTCTGGAAACCCGGTTGATGGTTTATATTGTCGATCTTGTGCTTTTGTGCGAAAGTGTTTGAATGAAGGTTGGTATACAATTCATGATGAAAACGAAATTCTAAACACCTCCGAGTCATCCAATCACAACACTAACGTTGCTAGTTCACCTCGAGAGTCATTCGTCTTCAATCAAGACACCGGTGTAAATTCTTCGCAAAGTCATCTACAAATTAACCACAATTGTTGTTACAAGTGTGGTGATTCGTTAGATCTCATTTTTTGTCAACAATGCACTTGCAAGTCTTGTGGGAACGATGCTCATATTGGTTATAATTATCCACCAAAAGCTCCGATTATCTCTAATCCAGAACAATGCAATCAAACAATAAGATCTCCCACAGACTTTGCCAAGTGTTCATCCAACATGCAATTATGAAGATGAGAATTCATTCACTTATAATTCCAAACCTAATTCTTTCAATGATTCTCCAAGTGTTCTCACCCACCCTCCACAGCTCCAGTTTAAGACTTACTTGTGTGGGGTGGGGGGGGGGGGGGGGGGGGGGGGGGGGGGGGGGGGGGGGGGGGGGGGGGGGGGGGGGGGGGGGGGGGGGGGGGGGGGGGGGGGGGTACGGCTCATCTCTAATAAGTGTCCAGACCAATGCAATCAAACCATTAATGAGCTCCCATAGAATTTGTCAAGTGTTCACCCGACATGCAATTATGAAGATGAGAACTCATTCACTTATGATTCTAAACTTAATACTTTCAATGATTCTCCAAGTGTTCTCACCTACCCTCCACAACTCCAGTTTGAGACTTACTTGTGTGAATTATGTGGAAATAATGCTCATTACGGTTATGATTTTTCACCACAGTTCCCGCTTGTTTATGAGCAAGAGCCGTGTTATAATCAAAACTTTAATGATAATTATTTTCCACAAAATTTTCAAAGTTCTTCTCAAAATTGCAGGGGCCCTCATGCGAATTTTCAATGTCAACAAATGAATGAAGATTATAATGAGCAAAATTCTTGCTATTATCCTAATTCTTTTGGTTTTAACCAATATCAACCCCCGCAGTTTCCCGTCAATTATCCTCCTCAAAAAACAAGTAGAGAAATTTTGCAAGCTCAAGAAGACTTAATGGAAGCTATACAAGCCTTTTTAAAGGAGTATGATCATATACCTCCTAATGAAAAGTGCATGGCTTTATTGCTAGCTGAGGAGAGATTCCTGAAGATTAAGCAAGTTATAAGAGAAGAGCATAATCAACCTGGAGTTATGCAAGAATTGCTTCTTAAACTTATGGATGATTTGCAAATGCTTAAAGGAAGTCAACAAGAAAAGAAGGAGCCGGCAGCTCAAAGTTTAATTCCATATTGTAATTCTTCTATGATTGACCATGAAGAAGCTAGAGATAACTTTTTGAAAGACGTCTGCACTTTCTTAAGGAAGTTTAGTCGTATACCTTTTGGAGTAACACCAAAGGTTATATTGATAGCTTAGGAAAGTTTTGGCGAAATTAAAGATGCTTTGATGGACAAGCAATATCGACAAGAGGATATTCAAGAATTGATGAGTAAACTCCTTGAAGATGTGCGAAATATCAGTGAAGAGTTTTCAAAATATATTAATTGTCCAAGCTGGAATCGTCCGCTTTTCTACTTCGATGATGACGATGATGAGTATACTGTTATATGGAGAAGGCCTAAAGCGATCACACCCGATGAACCATCCGAAGAGCCCGAAGACCCTCTAATCATGGGGAAAAGGAACTTAGCACTATTCCTGAAAAGGATAAATCTAGTGTTGAGGACCTCGTCTCAATCCTAAGTGGATCCAAGGGTATCTCCGACCATAATTGTGATAATGATCATTCTGATGCTGAATCTTTGCTTAATCAAGATATTCTGATCACGTCTCCTAAGATTGATTTTCTTTCCGAAGAGTTCACCGGTGAATTCGCTCCTATTCTACCGGAAATGGATGAAGACGAATTTGATGAAGAAGAAGTTAATTGTTATGATATTTCAAGTGATGACGATTCTTATGAGAATATCGAGTACGTTGAAGCATCACCTCTCAATTTGGAGTACGATAGTTTAGAGGAGAAGAATGAAGATCAAGAAGAAAAAGAGTTTGACTTAGAAGATATTTTTCAAATCCAAGACATTATTCTTCGTGAAAAATTATTAAACGTCCATCATCTTATTACTAATATCGAATCTTTAAAAAACAACCCTACTCCTGATTTTGTGTTCAAGTCTCCCTTTTCATTTCCTATTCCCGTCATGGATAATGATTCGTTCTTTGAGGAGTCCGATACTTCTCTTTCTCATTTGGATAATTCTTTACCCAAATTCGAGACTTTTAGCGATCATAGGGAAGAGACGAGAAGTGGCAGTACCACTACTCATGCTAATTACTCTCTTCCCGAATATGATTCGTTTCTTTTTTATATTGAGCCCAATCAGGGAGGATTGACTGGCGTTGTTATTTCTAATAATTCAAATGATCCTCTTTTGGAATTTCCTGAGTTTGAATCATTTCACTTTGATTTTGATCCATCATTTCCTCGTCCTCCTTCGAAACCACCGGATGTTGAGATTAGTTTAATTATTGAGACTAATGCACCTGTGATAAACAATGTTGATGAGCTTAATGAAGATGAATGTTTTGACCTAGGGGGAGGTGAGATTAATGTTGAAGTTGACGATCCCTTCACATTTGTCACTTGGATTTTTCTCCCGTTTCTCACCTACCCTAAGGTTTCTCCTTTACTTTCCTCCACCAGAAATGAGGATACCATTTTTGACCCCGGCATCTCCACTTAGAGCCGGTGGCTTCTCATCGGGAAGGAACTTTCATGTGCTTTAATGTTTGTCCAAACATTAATGAAAGCCCGA
>BQNB010062931.1:4220-35889 GCA_026074375.1 Tanacetum coccineum
ATTAAGTTGATTGTTGGTTTGATTGGTTGTGTTTGTTGTGTTGAGTAATTGTCCTTGTAGTCCGAATTAAAGTCCAAAGTCCTTGTAATTAGTCCTTGAAAGTCTTGATGTTATGTTTTGATTAAACGGTGATTAAAATATTCCCAAATTCTGTCAAATACCACCTGATGCGCGGATTGACCTTCGCGGTAAGATCAAAATTTTTTTTCGGGAAATTAGGGTATCAAAACATAGGTTTTCTATGGACAAAACGCAGGAGCAAATCTCAACTTGTAGATAAAAGTCAAGAGCAAAACGCAGTGACTTTTGACCAAAACGCAGTGAGTATGAGCAAAACGCAACGAATATGATCAAAACGCAACACTTCTTGGTCAAAACGTAATGATTCTTGGTCAAAACGCAACGATTCTTGGTCAAAACGCAACGATTGTTGGTCAAAACGCAACGATTCTTGGTCAAAACGCAACGATTCTTGGTCAAAACGCAACGATTGTTGGTCAAAACGCAATCAATAAATTAATTGGACAGATTTTCTCTAAGTCAAAACGCAGTGATGGTCTTCAAAACGCAACATGTGGAGACAAAACGCAACACACAAAAAATATCAAATCGCAGTGACTTGAGAATCAAAACGCAACGACTTGAGATCAAAACACAACGAATCTGATCAAAACGCAATGACTCTGATCAAAACTCAACGAAGCTAATCAAAACGCAATGACTCTGATCAAAACGCAACGAAGCTTATCAAAACGCAATTACTCTGATCAAAACGCAACGAAGCTAATCAAAACGCAATGACTCTGATCAAAACGCAACGAAGCTTATCAAAACGCAATGACTCTGATCAAAACGCAACAAAGCTAATCAAAACGCAATGACTCTGATCAAAACGCAACAAAGCTAATCAAAACGCAATGTGTCTGATCAAAACGCAACGACGAACACCCCTTCAGATAGGCAAAACGCAGCCAAGAAAAAATCTTCAAACTTTCTTGTAAGCTACGAAATGATGTTAAAACCACTTAGTAATGATGCAAGGAAGTGATCTAAGCCCAAAAGTACAAGTCTTTAACACTTTTAACCACGAAACAAATATCAAAGTTGATTTTTTTTCTTGCTTTTTTCAAACCAAAAAAATATATAACCAACTAACCCACGAATTTCACACAAAACAAACACTACACACCCCTTGGAGAGTGATACCACATGTTATCCCATTAGTTTTTAATCCATTACACAACTATAATCTATACCAAGATGCTAGAAAATAAGAAGAAATCTTAGAGAGAGAAAGTAGAGAGAGAAACAAGAAAAGAAGATTAGATTAGAGAGAGTTTGGAGGATTACAAGTAAAATGAAATGTATCCAACACCCTTCACCAAGTGTGGTGAAGGGATATTTATACTCTAGCCTTCTAGTTGGCTCATGGGCTTTCTTAACGGGCCGGGCTTGGCTAAACTTGGGCTTTTACCCTTAACATGGACAACATTAGATTACAAACCAAGCCCGATGATACCCGACTAGCCTATTACATAACAAGACCTATTTGACTTAATGAGACCGATAATATTCTTGTTTGACTTAATATAATTAAGGCTAAGAATTTACCTTACTGGAATCGCTTGCAAGTTCGACATTGTCTTGATGTTATGCATATCGAGAAAAATGTTTGTGAGAGCTTATTGGGCTTATTGTTGAACATCCAAGGAAAGACAAAAGACGGGGTTAAGGTTTGAAAGGTTATGGAAGCCATGAAAATCAGACCATAGCTAGTTCCCAGAGAAATTGTTTGGAAGACTAGTACATATCTACCACCAGTTTGTTATACCATGTCTAAGGCCGAGAAAACAAAATGTTGTCAATGTTTAAGTAAAGTTAAAGTTTCATCTGGTTATTCGGCCAACATAAAAAAGGTGGTGTCAACGCAAGACTTGAAGTTGTTTGGTATGAAGTCTCATGATTGTCATGTCTTGATGACGCAGATGATTCCTATCGCAATTCGTGGAATCCTACCAAATCGTATCTGACACACAATAAAAAAGTTATGTTTGTTTTTTAACAGGATTCATTCGAAGGTGATTAATCCTGAATTGTTAGATCAATGGCTGCGTGATATTATCTTAACTATTTGCCAACTCGAGATGTACTTTCCACCTTCATTCTTTGATGTCATGGTTCATTTGGTATCTCATATTGTTGGAGAAATTAAGACTTGTGGTCCTATATTCCTACGAAATATGTATCCATTTGAGAGATACATGGGAATCCTAAAAGGATATGTTAGGAACCGATCTCGACCAAAGGGTAGTATTATTAATGCATATTACATAAAGCCACTTTATAATTCTATTTCTCTTATTATATGTATAAATATTTTCATACTTGCATTCTTGTTAGATATGTAAATGGTGATTAATACATAAATTGCAGTTTTGATCTTTTGTCCATAACGTTTTACATCATTATTATTAATCTTAACGCTACCTTCGTTTTAAAATATAACAGATCTTGTAAATGTGTGACAAATATTAACTACATTACCTAGCAATTTCTAAGTATACTATATGATGATCATTTAGAATTTATATTACATACAACCACTTTATAATTCTATTTCTCTTATTATATGAATAAATATTTTCATATTTTCCCAAATAACCTGGCAACGATATTGACATTTATTTGAAGCCATTAATTAAAGACATGCAAGACTTATAGAGTAAGGGCGTAGAAGTGTATGATGCATACAAGAAAGAGACTTTCCAAATGCGGGCCATGATTGTTTGCACTACTAGTGATTTTCGGCTTATGGAAATTTGTCCGGATACAAAACGAAAGGAAAAATGGCATGTCCTGTGTGTCAAGATCATACTCACTCGATTTGGTTGGCTAATTGTAAGAAAACCATATATATGGGACATCGAAGATCTATTTAAGAGAATCACTCATACCATAAAAAGATAAAGTTGTTTGATAATAACATAAAAGTTCAAAAGCTACCACTACCATCAAATGGGCAGGCTACATTCTCTTAAGTAGAAGATATACATATTGTGTTTGGGAAAGAGAAAGAAGGCACTTCAACTTCAAAATAGAGTATTAGGAAAAAAGAAGTCTATATTTTAGGATTTACCTTACTGGAACCGCTTGCAAGTTTGACATTGTCTTGATGTTATTCATATCGAGAAAAATGTTTGTGAGAGCTTATTGGGCTTATTGTCGAACATCCAGGGAAAGACAAAAGATAAGGTTAAGGTTCAAAAGGATATGGAAGCCATGAAAATCAGACCAGAGCTAGCTCCCAGAGAAATTGTTAGGAAGACTAGTACATATCTACCACCAGCTTGTTATACCATGTCTAAGGCCGAGAAAACAAAATTTTGTCAATGTTTAAGTGAAGTTAAAGTTCCATCTGGTTATTCGGCCAACATAAAAAAGTTGGTGTCAATGCAAGACTTGAAGTTGTTTGGTATGAAGTCTCATGATTGTCATGTCTTGATGACGCAGATGTTTCCTATCGTAATTCATGGAATCCTACCAAATCGCATTTGACACACAATAACAAAGTTGTGTTTGTTTTTTTAATAGGATTCATTCGAAGGTGATTGATCCCGAATTGTTAGATCAATGACAGTGTGATATTATCTTAACTATTTGCCAACTTGATATGTACTTTCCACCTTCATTCTTTGATGTCATGGTTCATTTGGTATCTCATATTGTTGGAGAAATTAAGACTTATGGTCCTACATTCCTATGAAATATGTATCCATTTGAGAGATGCATGGGAATCTTAAAAGGGTATGTTAGGAACCGACCTCGACCAGAGGGTAGTATTATTAAAAGATATGTTACCGAGGAGGCGATTGAATTTTATACAGACTATTTGAATGGAGTGAGAACAGTTGGCATTCCACAAAGTCGACATGAGGGTAGGCTTCAGGAGGAAGGCACACTCGGGCGCCAAGAATTCTTGCAGAGTATAGATGATTTACGTGAGGCACATTTTACAGTTCTATAACACATGACATGTATTGCACCATACATATACGAGCACAAGTCACTTTTGAAACAACAAAACAATCAAAAGGTTCAGGTTTGGTTGGCTAACAAGCATCATCATACATTTTTACACTGGCTAAAAAACAAAGTGAGGAGTACACTTTCAAATGTAGACAAAGTCGTGGCAGATTTGGGATTTGGGCCAATACGGGTTGTCAAATATCAAGGGTATCTAATTAACGGATATACGTTTTACACAAAAAAGCATGATGATAAAAGTACATTACAAAATAGCGGAGTCACGTTAATAGCATCAACAACAGAATTATCTACGATGAATCGTGAAGAAATATCAAAGAACACTAAAAAATTATGGTGTCATTCAAGAAATATGGGAATTGCATTATAATTCAACCGTTATACCCTTGTTCAAATGTAAATGGGTCGACAACGAAAAAGGTGTTGATGTTGATGAAGATGGTTTCACTATTGTCAATCTCTCCACAAATGGTTATAAATCTGAACCATTCATTTTAGCAAAATTGGCCACTCAATTATTCTATGTTAAGGACCCGAATGATCAAAGATGCACGTCATCCTATATAGTAAACGACACATAGTTGGTGTTGAAAATGTTGAGTACGAGGATGAATACGACCAATTTGATGAGCTGCCCTAATTTAATGTTGGTATTACACCTTCAAATGATGTTCTTGATGATACTACTTACTTAAGATCTGACCACGACGAAGGATTAGAAGTTTGATGAATCCCGTTCTAAAGGTACCAATATATTTATTACAAAACATCAATTAATTTCTATCAGCTTATTCATTATGCATTTCACTAACCATAGTGTGTTGTTATTTTTTCAAGCACAACGTGTCACAATAATAAAAATGAAGGCATATTTTGTTTATTTAGCCATGTTTTGTATGAGTTATTCAAGTTTTTAATCTATTTTGGCTACTGTAATCGTTCAACTATTTGAATGTATTTTTGTTATTGTAATTGTTGAAGTATTTGAATGTATTTTTGTTATTGTAAGACTTAAAAATGTGATAAATATAAATTTATGTTGTTACTAACTAATACTTATATCCTTTAGAAGATTTTATAATGTGATAAATATAAATGTGAAAGTATTTTCTTAAGAGGCGGGAAACGAAATTATTTTCATCCCAAATTCCAAAACAAATCCCAATTCTTTAATCAGATCTCACAAAACCCACCAAACCCTAGCACCAATACATCAGACCACAACACCATAACCATCTCAATCTCCACCACATCCATTGTTCATAGTTTCCATAGCCATCACCATCTCTATCTCCATAGTTTCCACCAAAACAAGCTGCCGTCTCTATCTCATAAAATGGTATAGTGTTTATTATTCAATTGGGTTGCTTATTATTTAATTAGGTTGCTTATTATTTAATTAGATTGCTTATTATTTTATTAGGTTGTTTATTATTAAATAGAATAACTTTTGTTTAGATTTGTAGCTTTTTGTTCAAATGTATAGTTTTCTTTTATTGTTGGTGTTAGACATAATGAAAAAGGAATAGAAAACTGTAATTGGTGTTGTTCTTTTTGTTGTCATCAAAAACAATAGCCTAAACTGTGTTGTTAAACTAGCTGCTAAAATGCATATGGTTATTGTTATTGCAATATGTTTTGATTACTGCAGATGTACTTTTATGAGTATATTGAAGTTATGACATCGTGTTGTAAAATACAAAATATGTAGAGGCAAACCAAGACAATCTATCTGTATAACGAACTAATTTTTAGTTTCGGTGTATCGATGCCTATTTATCTGTTTTACGTCCTCATACAGGAGAGAAGATATAAGTATGTATTAGATACGACAGTAGTTTGTAGAGCCTAAAGCAGGAACTAACTGGTGTAAAACTTAGAATTCTGTTGTTGAATGTCTTGTTAGATAGTCTAGATTTGGATTGCTTATTGTTGTATGTTGCTTTTTTTAGGATGACAATGAACTTGCATTGGTTGATCCACCAAAACGCAAAAAGAGAGGACCAACCAAACTTAAGGACAAACCTACTGAACCGTTTAATGTGGAGTTTGACAAGAACGGTCATGCCATAGGTTAACACCAAAATGACTAGGCAACATATGTTGGTGGTATGTCAAGGCTTCATATTTCGATTCTTGATGACGATTGGAGCAAAATAGAACAAGATCAGAAAGATGCTTTATGGAAGATTATTAAGGTATAATGTTTTAAGAATTTTAATTGCATTTTCAGTTTGCAATATATGTGTAACATCTAATAAGAGCTTTATTTTTCACATCAAACAGGAATACTTTGATCTCACAAATAACGTGTCACACGCCTAAACGGAGCCTGGACAGAATACGTATCCGGGGGCGTGACGTCATAATATACATCACACAAGATCAAGGGAACGAACACTAATGGACGTTTTGAAAATCATAACTCGTTGTATTTATTAAAAATGGATAAGTCTTATAAGATTTAAATGAAATTTAAAACGTTACGGAAGCGAAATTAAGTTTTCAAAAGACAACGAGTATGAATGATAATAAAGTCTTGAAAGATGATATCCTATTGTACGTAGACTCCACATAGCACATCAAAGAAGTCCAAAGCTAAGCACCTGAAAAACATGCTTAAACGTCAACACAAAGTTGGCGAATTCATAGGTTTAAGTAAAGCATTTGCGAGAATAAAAAACGTTTAGAGAATACTGCTTCACTCACAGTATTATGAAAAGTATTTGGTAACTGATATAGTTCAATAAAAGTAGTGTGAATCTCAATGTTTCCGAGTGTGTGTGACTATTGTAACACATACAATATCACAAGAAAAATGTTTACGATATTACCCTAAGCTCATGACACCGAAGCCTTAACAAGTTGTGTAAATCCTAGTCTTTTAGATTCGTCTCAAATCGATGTTTTGCCAAAACACCCAAGTACTACCTCAAATGAAATGCACCCACTGGCCAATGTACTCATCCAGAATTCCGGGTGGGGGTGTCAACCCTAATAGATCTATTCACAGCATTCGTGCTTACACGAAGTAATTAACGGTTCATGATAGTGTGTACTACGTGGCAATAGGGAAACTTAGTCAATTCGTAAAAGTTTAAAGCATTTGTCTTCAAAGTAAAAGCAACCAATGTATTCATAACAGTTTACCGTACATGAATCCATAAGTAAAAGCAAGTGTGAAATCAATCATGTAAACGAGTTTGTAACGCACATATAAACGAGTTTGAAAATCAATAATGTAAACGAGCACGTTTCTCACCCTAAAGTTATAAAAAATTTATTCAAAACGAGTAAAAGTGGGGCTATGAACTCATCTTAAGCAAACGATGAGATAGTAAATCAACGAAGAGGATAAAGTAATCGAACGACTCTAACCGTGACCTAATTATAAGACGCGCTTCAGAACGAGAAATAAATAATGAAATGTTGCATAAGATGCTTATAAAAGAGATAGACATCCATATGTGTTTGTGCTTTAGTTTATTTAACAAAAACGTGTCTTAACGAACTCATTAGGTTTATATAAACGTTACGCCATTCTTACGAAAAGTTGTCATTTTTAAAAAGTTACTATTTTAGGAAAGTTTCCATTTTAGGAAAGTTTTTAGTTTCGGGATATTAATACCGTCCCCTATAATCGTAGTATCTATATTTCCATCAACGTACTAACGAAACCCTTAACGCTTACATTTCATTTATATCTCGCTAGTTCGCACTAACTTACTATTTTTAGTAACGTTCAATGGTATCGATTTATCATTCTTAGAAAACTCCTAACGCCTCGCAATTAGATCAAATCACTACATTAATGTTTTCAAAGGCCTTCGAAACCTAAACGGACCTAACCCGCTTGAAAACGTTTTAATATATAAAATTATATGTCCGAAAATAACTTGACGAAAACTAGGTCTATCTCACTCATAAAGCATTTTTAACACAACTTTCGCGACTTTAGAAGGGAAGCGTCATTTTAGGTCATGTTTGTGTTTTACACTTTGGCCGAAACGGACTCAAAAGGGGTCAAAAGGTCATTTTTGTTTCTGATCTGATCGTATTAAAATCGTTTTGCCAAAAAATGTTTCAAGTTTCATTTGAGCATAACTCGGTCGTTTTAAGTCTGATTTTAGTGTTCGATATATGAAAAACTATTTATATGAAACGAGCTCTTCAAAAACTACTTTCTTGACTAATAAAACATTCTTAAGTCTCCTAAAACCTCAAAACAAAATCGGATCAGCAACCTTATATTTCGCAAATGCCTTTATAAATCCATTCAAACTTCACAATAATGCTTATACTAACCTAATCTCGTTCACTACTATCCAACCAATAAAATTCACTCTTAATCTATCCTAATCCTATCATCATCCTTGTCACAACACACAATCCACTCATCCTTTCCTTAATCAAAATTTATTAAAAAAGAAGGCATAAAATTTCATTATTACATATCCCATCTTGTTTTTTTTTGAAAAGTTAACACAAACATAAAAGGATTTAAACCAAGAGCATAAGAAAATAAAGAAATCAAAAGAAGGTTCAAGAAAGAGCTTACAACTGATGAAGAAATAAGAATTAACACTAAATCTATAACATACAACAAGATCTTGCAAAACCCCCAAATTTATTTAAAACCCTAACTTCTTAAACCTTAAATGATCTTGAAAATTAATGAAATGAACCTCGGAATCACCTTAAATCACCTTAGAAATAAACTAGAAACACTTAAATTAGAAGAAAAATGCAAGACAAGAAACCCCTTGATGGGTGATTTCTAGCCGTGAGCTAGGAGGAAGGAGAAGAGAAGTGTGTGTGTTCTTGGTGGCTAGGAAGATGTGATGAATGACCTAAATTTCTTATAAAGTTGTATTTATATGGAGAGGGTAAGACTTAAGGGTGTGACATGGCTCCATAAAATGGCTAGAACCAACCTATGTTAGGTCCTTGTGGTGCGTCACATATGAGAAGAAAACAAGGAACAAGAGCAATTTTTGATAAGTGTTTATGTGTGTGAACAAATGAAAGCATAAGCTCTCTATTTATACTTAGAGGCTTGCACATGGGATCCAAAATAATATCTTTGATATTTTTCTAGACAATGGTGAGAAACTTGGGGACAAAGGGTTTGGATAAGACAAAACAATGAGGTAGAAGACAAAGGATGTAAGAGGTGAGTAGAAAACAAAAGAATGGCACATGGTGGGGGATCATGGTGGCCCCATTTCATGAGTTTGAGGGGAAGGGGAGGGTTTTGATAACCAAAATTTGAATGTTAAATGAATGTATTAAAATTTTGGTGTACAATGTAAAGGTGGTGAATTTTCGGGGTTCCGTTTGGACATAAAACGCTAAAAACGTAAAACGTACGCGAAAAACATAAAAATTGTAAACGGAAGTGTACGTGACCTATGTAACACTTTGAAATGATAAATTAATGCATATAACAGATATACTAATCTTAGTCCGAAGCCGGAACGCGTCCGATGACATTTTTTAGTGTTTACGCGGGATAACTTCTCGGTTTTAAGTCGAATTTAAACGTAACGTATAAAAGTCAAAATAATAAACGGAATAGTTTAAAAATAATGACCTAAAATTTACGGGGTGTGACATAATGATCACTAAGAATCAACACTTACGCAATGTAACCATGCATGGAAGAGATTTAAGACATGCCTCAAAGCCAAATACATGATAAAAACCAAAAAACCTTATGAAGATAAGGAGTGGTCTTTCTTTGAGAAGAAAGATTGGGAGGAATTATGTTGAAAACATCAGTCACCACAAAATAGGGTTTGTTAACTTCATTATGTATCAAAATGACTAATAATTTTTAGTATTTTTTTTCTAACTTGCCATTTACACATTTTGAAGAAAAAGCGAGCCATTGGGAAGGTATATGCTAAGCAGCAAATGAGCTGGTTGAAGCACTCAAGGAAGAAATCTTGAATATTACTTGTGATCACACAAGAAATTGGAACCTTGCTAGGATAACTTCTACCAATATTTCTGCCAATATGGAAGAACTATTTAGAAAATTGGTAAAGCTTCTAAGATTGTTTCATTTTAATGTTATTGTTTTTCATTCATAGAAATTTTAAGAATAAACTGTTCTTAAATGTGCATCCACAGGTAGATGTAGATAAAAAGATGGCTCAAGGACTAATTATGAAGGAAAAGGGAGCAGACCCTTTTATTGTGGTGCTAGGACCTGAACATGGGGGTCGTACACGGACGGTTGGGAACAACATAGGTTTTAGGAAAGGTATAGAAGGGTATAAACAATCAAAAGGAAGGAACCAAAGCATTAAAGAAATTGAAGCGATTGTTGATAGGAAACTGGCTCAAAGAGATGCAGACAGAGATGCAAAACGAGATGTTAAGAGAGATGCTGCGAGAGACGCTGCAAGAGACGTTACAAAAGATGCTGAATTAGAAGTTAAAAGCAGCGTAGAAAGAGAATCTAGTAACGAGGGGAGAGTACCGAAGAGACGGAAGCAAAGCAGCTGTGAGTCGACGACCGTTGTCTACCGAAACAAAGGAAATCTAAAAGATATAAAGGTAAACTTTTTGTTGCTGTCATTTTTTCCTGATGTCTTAGATGTTTAATGGGGTTTTAGGAATATTAATTCGTTCGTTGGTTATGAAACAACTGTTCTTTTAAATGATGGCAAAATGTTCTTACTAACTCTCATTTCGAAAACGGGTCTGAATGGTCATTTAAAAAACTGAGTCAAACAGGTCTTGTCTGATCAGGTCAATAGGGGTTAATTTGAATTTGTATCTACTAATGTAAGGAGTCAAGTACATGAATTTGTATCTACTGATGTAAGGAACAGTGACTTTATGAGTAGTTATCCTAGTAGAGTAGTAGATAACTTGATGGCAGACTTGTCAGCAAACACACATATGGCACCCTCTAGATTTGGCTTTTAAAGCTGGTAATATTTTAACGGGCCTGATCTTATTGTGGTGACTTGCTGCTTGTTTTCTGGCTCTAAAACATTTAATGAATATAAAGGAATGGAACAGAATATTAATATTTGCATCTGTATGTATTATAGGAGCCCACATCGTGTTTTCTAGTTTTTCACCTTACACTGGGATAAGAGGCAGGAGCTACTGGGATGAGTAATCCGATTGGTGATGGACCATACATGAGGACCAACTTATACCCTTTTACATGAAGGTCATAATAGAATTCTTTTGTTCCCAGACCTTTGAGAAACTAAGTGCCCTGTTTGGCAACAACTTTTTTAAAGCTTTTTTGGAGCTGTAAGCTTTTTGTTACAAAAATAATCTCTTTCAAAACAAGTAGCTCTGTTTGGTTACATCAACTTCAAGCTTTTATTTTCTTTCATTTTTTTCTTGTTGTCATTAATCGTAAAATCTATGTTGACATTTCTTGGATATTCATTAATATGTGCTATACAGAATTTGCTTGGATATTTAACAGAATATTAAGGAAGTAACAGAATATTAATATTTGCATCTGTAGGTATTGTAGGAGCCTAAATCATGTTTTCTGTTTTCACCTTACACCGAGGATACAACGCCGATAGCACGTGGGATGGTTTATCCGATTGGTGATGGTACCATACATAGAGGACCACTTATACCCTATTACATGAAGGTTTAAATAGATTCTTTTATTTCGGCCTTTGGAAATACTAAGCATCCAGTATCGTCAAAAGCGGATGACACAATTACTTTGTTAGAACAATCAGTTGGGAGCTTTTTCCAATGGCCATGTTGCAGAATTTCTCGCATTTTGGTATAATATACCATAGTTTTTTTTGTGATATTTGTATTATTACACATTTAGGCTGATTAATTACTTGTTAATAGGATAACACCTCGACTTCGAAAGATAAAGCTTCACAGAGTAAAGCAGCAACGTTGCAGCCCAAATTGGCCACACCCATTCTTGTAAACATTAAACTTTCTAGTATTATATGAATTAAAATATCAAAGTATTATTTAAAATCAAAGATCTAACGGTGTATGTACAGGTGGCTGAAGAAACAACATCATTGATGTCGGCCCAACAAACACCAGCATTATTGGAGACACAACAAAGAGAAGCATCATCGCCAATGAAGGATGTTAGACAAGCTAAAAAGAGCTGGGAAAAAAACTGGATGACTTTGAACATGTAGTTTTTAGGAAATAGCCATGTGTGAAAGCTGCATATCTTTGCTGGACAACCCGTGACGATGACACCGCGGACCATATTTCTGAGGTTCCAAGCGTGATGATTTATAACAACCCATAATTTTTATCAATGTAATTATCCATCTATTAAATTAGATGCACTGTAATATCCATTTATTATATATATACTACCTTTTTACAGGGAAATTTTTGCTTTATCTCATTATGCAACGTAACTTGCATCTCTAAAGTAAACGAGCTCACGCAACCTACCTATGCCAATTCTATCTATGTTTATATCATGTAAACATCCTAATATGTCAAGTCTATATCTTAATATCATTTTTACCAAGTACATTATTCATTTAACGTACTTTTCAAAACGTTATTTCAAAACAAGCATTAAACGTTAACGTTTATATCAAAACCCTAATTATATGTAATGTATACATATAAAATGAATGTGCAAGCCTCTAAAGCATGTGTACAAGTATCAATACATAACATTTGAATATCTTTTCCCTCCTAAAATCAAGTTACAACTTTCTAAAGCACAATGTACAAGCTAATCATGCCTAAAAACCTAATTAGGTCATTTAAGCTCCTAAATCATGTTTAAACTTTACCACCACTTTAGCACAAGGTACAAGCACTTAATGCATGACTTCTAAACCTTAAACCTAAACCCTAATTCGTCCTAAAACCCTAATCTAAAACCCTAAACCCTAAACGAAACCCTAAAACCCTAATTTCACTTTAAACCTAAAACTAAACCCTAAACCTTAATCCTAAACCTTAAACCTAATCCTAAACCCTAATCCTAACATTAAACCTTAATCCTAAACCCTAAACTACCCTAAACCTTAAACCTAACTCGATCTAAAAACCATAAAACCCTAACCCGTGACCCATTAAACCCGACACCCCTTTTTATTTCATTTTGACCCATTTTCAACCCAACCAAGCACCCTAGCACCTCTATGACATCACCACCATGTCACCAAGCAGCCACCCAAGCACCTTACAAGCACCTCCATCACCTCCCTTGGCCACCAAGGCTTCTAGTCACCTTCTTGTCACCCCTATGTAACCGAACCCTCATACACCCTCACCACCTTGCATAGCTACTCTCCTAGCTTCCATGAATCATCTATAGGCTTCATTGGTCATCACTCTACAGCCCTTAACCCTTAGCCATCAAGAAAACTTGGGCACCAAGGGTTTTCACCCCTATATAAACCGAATCCAAGCAACCCTTTCAAATCACACCTCAAAACTTCATCACAAACACAAATGGAGTTCTAGCTCAGCCAAGGAAGAAGTAGAAGGTCCCTAAGATCACCCAACCAAGCACCCTAGCACCTCTATGACATCACCACCATGTCACAAGCTAGCAACGAAGCACCTCCATCACCTCCCTTGGCTACCAAGTTAGCCTTGCCACCTCCTTGTCACTCCATTGTACCCGAAACCCTCCTACACCCTTCCACCATTCAATCCTACTCTTCTAGCTCTCAATAATCATCACTATAGCTCCCATGAATCATCTATCCTAGCCTTGACACTAATCAAACCCCAAACTTAACTTAGGCACCAAGGTCATTTCGAAAACCCTATATAACTTAACACAAAACCCAATTATTCAAATCACACCTCAAACATTTATCTCACACTCAAATGGAGTTCTAGCTCAGCCAAGGAAGAAGTAGAAGGTCCCTAAGCTCAGAATAGAAGCCAAGAATCAAGAGAAAGGAACACTTGAAGTCATTACTATAGCGATACGAACCCCTAGAACCCATTCGACCCATTTTAGCTCAAGTAAAGCCCAAAAACTTGTCAATAATCTATAAATTTGTATAGAAATGTTTCATAATAATCTTAAGATCATATGAACGCTTGTTAAAGCCTTCCATCCTCAACCATGCATTTTTATAAAAACCCAAAAAAACGACCCATTTTTATTTCTAGCTAACGAATCCCTTTTTCTAAACTTTTGTTTACCTTAAAACCATCATATTTTATGCTATATTGTAATAATCTATAACCTTCAAATATCAATTTGAACCCTAAAATAAGCCTGCAAGGCTTTTTGTACTTGATTTGCAAATGTTTTCATACATACAGGTATATATCATAAACTTTCTGAAATAATAAGAACTAGAGGGGCTAAAAAAAGTCATTATTCAAATATTATAACTATAAGGACCTATTTTGCCAAGATTCTATAAGTTAAAGGTTTAACTTATATATACATTAATATAATAAAGGACAAAACTTGTAAAAGCTTATAAAACCACGAGTATATATTAGCCGATTTTTGCCAAACTTAAAATATATAATATAATATTTTTATATAAAGTATAAAAATATATATTAAAATATATAAACTCGATTTTATTAAAACCCGACATACTTATCGTTATTAATCATCGATCGGCGCATTATAAAACAATTACGTTATATATTCAACGTAATTTATCATCGACTAACTTTTGAAGAAACTTAAAATCTTATCGTATCATGTTACTAGGGAGCTTCATGTGTGGAGATTCATTTGGGTAAACGTTTTGACGAGTTTGCTGGATTTACGATTTAAAGTGTCTTGGCTCCTCAAACGTTTACTACATGACCTCTGAATTATGATGGCCCGAACAGTGATACAATATTTCTATAAATTAATAAATCAAAGTAATACGTTAAACTTTATAAAGTTTTGAAACATAAACCATCACACTAAGACTTGACATATTACCCCAGGTTGCGTGACGAAGCTGTTACTTTCACTTGATATACTTTTGCCATCAATCAGATTTCCCCTGTTAAGGTGAGTTCATAGCCTCGCATTTTAAATCTTCTAATGTTTTCATAAACCCGCGAGGGGGATACATGCTATAAACCATGAATACGAGTATTTTTCCAACTGTATGCTATCCTGATATATTAGTTTCCTAGTCCTTAAACTTTTGCCATTAAACCCCAGCTATCATGAACCGTTTAATTTACAGTTTCGAGTAAGTGTGAATTTTGTGAATAGATCTATTAGAGACTGGAGATTCCCCTTGGGTGTACCTATACTTTCTGGTAACCCCAAACGCACTTCATTTGAATCACTATGCGGATGTTTGGCAAAGGCACCCGTTTGGGGCAACTACTTGTAATTATTGATTATCTCAAGGTCTCGCTGTCATGATCTTATGGAAATAATACTGTTTTTCTATAATAATTGTACTCATTGCAATTATTACACTTATGAGTGTATAACAACGTAACCCACTATTGAACTTTTATTCAAATTGTTTAAGATAAACCTATGAATTTCACTCAACCTTTTGTGTTGAGTGTTTAGTATGTTTATCTCAGGTAACTGAGCATCTTATGGCACGGAGTGACACTACTTGAAGATGGCAAAATTTTTATCAATCAAACTTATGTTTTTCATGTAAATTTTTTGGACCTTCTGATTGTAAAAACACTGATGAAATAATGAATGATAACTTATCTTTTAAAACGACCTCTTTTAGTCCTATTCTCTGATTATGACTGTTGTACTAATGAAATAATACCCCAGATTATGCTGTTCCGCTTGCATAATGCCAAAAATGTGGGATGTTCTAAATGTTATCAAGAGCCACGGTATAGAGAACAAGGTTGAAACCATAACTATAGCTACTATTCCTTTTTTCCATCCACGAAATCCTCCGTGCCCATTACAACTTCGGAATAGAAAGTAAAGTATATAACTATTATACTATTATATAAATAACTTATGTTATTTACCATTGGGTTGTTAACAAAGCGATGTCTTCTCCCAGCCACCCTACTTCCAATATTGAGGATGCTTTTTTCTCTAACTTTTCGGATTATATCCCGGCTTCACCAGACTATGTCCCATCTCACAATTCACCAGAAAAAAACTCATTCTAACTAGCTCTTCAAAATAACTCCTTAGGATTTAGTTCTAATTAGCTCACACCAACTCTTTTACTTTTACATGAGACCCCTATATGACGGTCATGCATGTAATATTATTCAAAGAATCACCTATTCTACCACCAACTATTGTGCCTCCATCTTCAATGCTATCTCCAATGTTTAATCCTCAAGAATTCTTTCTTCCTAAGGAATTATTGCCACTTAAGAAACGAGGTCGTGACCGATCATCCTCCACCTACTTCCTTTCCCTCCCTACCTCAAAATGCATATGAGATAGAGAGAAACACTACGTAAACAAGTCCTGCAAATTCACGAGGAGCAAATTGAAGAAATTTTGAATCACATAGATGTAACTCACTCTGCGATCGCATTAGAGGCATAGAAGACAAATTAGACAGGGTCTTGGAAATGGCCGGTGATCATAACAATCAGATATTGACAATTCAGAAGTTAACTCCGAGAGTCCTCATACTTAAATTGCTAAACTTCAAAGAAAGCAAATAGAAATAACACATGATTGCTCTGGCTCGCTTTCAGGGATTGCTAATCAAGATAAATCATCGAAGATGATCAAGGCTTCGTCACCAAACAGACAAGGAAAGTCTTCTGAATGCAATCTATGAACTCGAGAACAGCCAGGAAGGACCAACGGACTACTAGATTAGATACTAGTTATAACTTTTGATAGAACATAGCCACGGGATGTGTGGTATAAATAATAACACTTGTCAAATTTTGACTATGTACAGAACAAAGGCAAGTCGTTCATGATATAATATAATGGTGATCCCGTTTTATATTCATCATGTGTCCTATATTTCATCTCCGTCTTCATCATTATGAATCTTACCATGACCCCTAGAAAATAAACAAATAAGTTAGATGCTTGTTAGAATTCATATCAAATAAGTATTTATGATATCACTATTGTGACAATGTTTATTTTTGAACCTTACGCATTGTAATATCCATCTATTAAATTAGATGCATTGTAATATCCATCTATTATATATATACCACCTTTTTATAGGGATTTTTTATTGCTTTATCTCATTATGCAACGTAACTTGCATCTCTAAAGTAAACGAGCTCACGTAACCTACCTATGCCAATTTTATCTATGTTTATATCATGTAAACATCCTAATATGTCAAGTCTATATCTTAATATCATTTTTACCAAGTACATTATCCATTTAACGTAATTTTCAAAACGTTATTTCAAAACAGCACTTAAACGAAAACGTTTAAAACAAAACCCACAAATATATGAAAACTGTCAATCCTATACAATAATGTGCAATGCCTCAAAAGCACGTGTACAAGTATCAATGCACAACATTTGAATAACTTTTACCCTCCAAAATCCAGATTACAAACTTTCTAAAGCATAATGTATAAGCTATCATGCCTAAAAACCTAATTAGGTCATTTAAGCTCCTAAATCATGTTTAAACTTTACCACCACTTTAGCACAAAGTACAAGCACTTAATGCATGAATTCTAAACCTTAAACCTAAACCCTAATTCGTCCTAAAACCTTAATCTAAAACCCTAAACCCTAAACAAAACCCTAAAACCCTAATTTCACTTTAAACCTAAAACTTAACCCCTAAACCTTATCCTAACATACACCTAATTCCTAACATTAAACCTTAATCCTAAACCCTAAACTACCCTAAACCTTAAACCTAACTCGATCTAAAAACCATAAAACCCTAACCCATGACCCATTAAACTCGGCACCCCTTTTTATTTCATTTTTGACCCATTTTCAACCCAACCAAGCACCCTATCACCTGTATGACATCACCACCATGTCACAAGCAAGCAACGAAGCACCTCCATCACCTCCCTTAGCTACCAAGTTAGCCTTGCCACCTCCTTGTCACTCCATTGTACACGAAACCCTCCTACACACTTCCACCATTCAATCCTACTCTTCTAGCTCTCAATACTCATCACTATAGCTCCCATGAATCATCTATCCTAGCCTTGACACTAATCAAACCCCAAACTTAGGCACCAAGGGTCATTCGAACCCTATATAATAGAGATTTGATACTTAGAAGAAAAGATGAGAGATCACTAATCAACACTTCGTTTCTTGGCGAATACGAGTGTTCTTCTCTTGCACTTGAATGAGATGGAAGAAATGAGAAGAAGAGATTAGATCACTTGAAACAAGATCAATAGATGTTAGTGATCAAGATATTTAGAGAGAGAAAGAAGGTTTTTAAAAAGAGAAAGTGTAAGAAAATTTGTGCAAAGAGGTCTGATTTTCTACAAGGAATGGAGCAGTATTTATAAGCAGGAAAATCCAACGGTCACTGACGGCGGTCCCAGATATATCTGGGGGCCACCAGGCCTATAAGGGGGCCGCCCAGTAGACTATGCTCCTTTTTTGTCTTTTTGTGGGGAATGTTGTATCTGGTATAGAAGCTTCCGTTTTGAGGGGAAAATTTGAATTTCAAATTTTTAGTTTTTAATAAAAATTTTCTTTCAATTAGAAAATATTTTGTATAATTAATCTTGTAAAATTCTTTTGTAAAAATGTAATGGATAAAAGAAAAATATTTTCTTGATCACTAATCATGCTTAATGATTTGTTTGTTCATACCTTAAGTGATTACTAATCTTAGAAATGAAATTTTACGATTAATAATTTGTAAACGTTTAATTTTATCGTAAACGTTTTTACAAATTGTTATTATCAAAAGGTTGAGAGGTTGAAAAATATAAATAACATTTTTAGACATTATTTGTATTAACAGCCGCGTTGCCGGCGTTATGACACTGTTTCCCTGCGTTTTTGCCGGCAATGATTCTCAGGTTAACCCACCAACATGGTGGGCAACACCGAATAATTTTTTTTTAAATTTTTGAACCCAGCGGCTCTTTACCGACTAGTTTTTGAAAATTTAATTTTTTTTATAAACCCTATACACACAATATAAATATCCCTTTACCCATACATTTTTTACACACTTTCAATCTCAAACACACTTTCTTATATACTTCCATCATCCAAAAAGAAATGTCGGACTTTCCAAACGACAACACAAGCTTCATGAACCTCATCGGTATGTCGAACCCCAACACGTCTTCTTCGTCAAACCCATCCGGTAACCAACCCCGATACGGTTTTCCTAACCAATTCGGGTTCAGCAACTTCTACAATTTTAACAACAATAACACCAACAACAATTGCTAAACACGGAATTCCAAAATTTACAACAAAACCCACCACTATACTCGCAACAAGAACAACCACAATCCCAATCCTTACAAGCAACTACCGAGCCAACTCCTTCGAAAAGACGCCTTAAACGGCCCTCCAAAAAATCCAAAGAACCCATTTCTGAAAAAAAATCCCGACGTGTCAGGTTGTTCTTTACGTTGGCAACCGGTTGAGGAAACGTTACTTGCCGCGTGTTGGGTTGTCGTTTTCGAGGATTGGAATGTCGGCGCTAGCAAACAAAAGACACGTTTTGGTATCGGGTTTTGAACGCGTTCAATGACAAAAATTACCAAAAATGTAACAAGGACATGTGACAAGCAAATGGCATACGTTGAACCACAATTGCCAAAAGTTCAACACCATATTCAAACGAACCGCGCGTTTGAGAAAAAGTGGGGAAAACGATATGGATATTATGAAACGGGCTAAAGCGACTTATCGGGACGAGGTCTCTAAAGAGAGATCGTACGCTTATGCGTTTGGAGGAGATGAAATTTCTCGCAACGAGCACGAATGATTTGTCGGTTCAAAACTTCGGTTTAACTCTTTTGACTTAATAACTACACGGGCTTAGTCAAGGTTTGGGTGTTCAGAGATTGAGGTGGTTAATGGTTGGGATGCGACAATGCGCTTGCAATCTGGCCCCAAAATTGAACACGAGACCTACACTTATGAATCACAAGCCCCCGCCATAACAACATAACTTTTCTGAACATGAGGTTGTGTTGCATATAATGTGTGTGCGTGAGTTTAAGTGTCATGTGCCTCGATTAGAAGTATTATAATATAATTTGAACAGGGGAATATGAGGGTGTTGGATCGGTTAAAATATAAGTAAAAATGGACATATACGGATTTCGGTTAACTAAAACCGAGCGCTTAGACGACCGATGTACAAATCATGAAAAGTTAACGATTATCCGTGTAAAATTTTGAATCTTAATAGTTGTAGCTAAAAATCGAGAGTAGGCATAAGCATCAAACATGTTAATTATTAGTAAATTTGCTTTCCATCAAAAATCTTTTTCTCTCATTCTTTCAAGATACAATATACTCGTATTACTTTCTAGACCATCATCTATATATGTAGATCCCAAAAGCAAAGCTAAAAAACCTAAGAGAAACAATACACATTTAGATATGGATACCATCAACTTCATTACATTTATCATGTGTTTTCTAGATATTATAACACTAGTCTTCTAATATCTCTCGTGAACTTTCTAGTATTACCAATTTAGCATCTTTAATAATTGAATCAGGTAACTTTGGTTTCTTGCTACGATTCAACTTTCTAACACTACCAAAAAAATAACAGGTTAAAACTTAGACAAAATTGATCCTTTAAACTATATACGACACAAATACTGGTGATTCGATTGTGTGTTGTATACATATAGTGAAGATGAGGACCAAAAAAATAATAAGGGTAAAATGGTCAAGGTATCATTAATTAATTAGTTTTTTGTTATATATATATATATATATATATATATATATATATATAGGATAAAGATCAAATAAAAAGACAAATATTCGTGAGAAGGATAAAAAGATTTATTTTTTTTAAAAAGTTCTCAAATTCTGTAAAAAAATCCACAAGATCGTGTAGTTGGTGTCATGAAAAAGTTTGTAAAGGATTTTTCTAAAAGTGATAGTTTTTGCCGAAAAAAAATTAATAAAAAAAAAAACGTTTGTGCATTAAAAATCAAATCGGTTTTTTTGTGCATCAAAAATTCGTATTTTGAACCCAACTTCTTTGACTTTTTGACATCAAAAATTTTATTGCGCATCAACTATAACAAGTCAAAAAATATGTGCATCAAAATTTTTTTTGTGCATCAAAATTCTTTTTTTTAATTACAGCATTAAAAAAACGTATAAAAACTCAAAATTAGAAAAACTTCTTTTACAAAAGTTTTATGCATCAACATAACCTGATTTTGTGAAATTTTTTTAGAATTTTTTGAAACTTTTAAAAAAAGTTTTTACTTTTTTAATTCCTTCTTCACGAATGTTTGACTTTTTAATTTAACTCAACTATTATATATATATATATATATATATATATATATATATATATATATATATATATATATATATATATATATATATATATATATATATATATATATATATGTATATATATATATAATTTTATTATTTGGATATATATGACATTTATATTGTTTAAGAATGATATATATGCAATTATGAGTTTTGCTTGGATATATATGTAATTTTGTGGCTTTGCAAGGATATATATGCAATTTCCCAATGTTTATTTGCACATAGTTTTGACCAAGACGACACAAATTTTTAATATTGCTTCGACTAATCTTTCTTAAGATAGTTTGTAACTTGTCATAATAGCAAGTAGCAACTAAGGTATAGTTGGCGCAATAGGTTGGAATTGGAGTTGGAGTTGCAGTTGGGCTAGAGCTTATATTATAAGCCGAAGACAGAAGCTTATATGATAAAAATCCGTACAAATACGTGCCACTCCTCGAGTATAATATGCTTCTATTTGGCGAATAGTTAAAGTTGAGGCTTATTAATGTAAAACTGCATAAAAATACATCAAATTAAATCACATTTTGTGATAGTCTATTAAATTTTTAAAGCGTATTTATGTAATTTGACAAGCTATAAACATATGTGAGAAACAAATGTATTTTGTAAGCTAGCTTATTTTAAAAGCTCAAATCCTTATAAGTTTCCAAAAAGCCCATAGTCAAACATATCCAAAATTTGTATACAAGTTATCTTGGTCAAAATTATATCTTGAAACTAAAATTAGAGATGAGAATCAGCTTACTCTTTACAAAATTATACTATAAAAGCCTATTTTACAAATAATAAGGTGGTGTTTGTTTTTTTAATTATTTTTTAACAACTTTATAATCTGACTTATACAGACGTTGTATGAGGTTTCGCTTAAAAATTGTGTTTGTTTTCATTCATGTCATTAAGATGCGGCAAGAGGCAGCCCAAGGTCGTTCGGTGAAATTTGATGGTCCTCCAGGTTTTGAAGCACCCCTTTTAACATCAGAATTTAAGTATGTGTAAAACTAGTGAACTGAAATTAGCCTATGCTTTTGTTTTTATAAAGATCAAATGACACATTGAATCTTATTCAAGTTTAAACACATAATCTATACTTTTAAGTATAACTCTTTGGTTTTTAAAATATTTTACGATGATTCATGAAATTCTAAAGACTTATCTATAAGATAAGATGTCATGTGGCACTTTTTAAAAAAAATATTAGCTAATAACTTTTACTCTTATAAATGAATCTATAATGTCAACTTTTTCTAAAACAATATTCCTATCTAAAAATATTGTTCTTCATGATATATGTGTGTTTAAACTTTTAGACAAAAAAATCTACGCTTCCCATAACGGTAAAGTTTAAAATCATAAATTTTAAAGACAAGTGAATTAAAGTGGAACTTTCATAAAAAATATGGCTAGAAAAAACAACACAACTTACTGGTCCCACACACTTGTTTGCGTTTCTCGGTTTGACCTCCTAACAAAAATCTGTACTTAATTTCTACCAATAAAGCACCAAACTTAAGCTCTTTTTTCCTCTTTGAAAACTTTAAAATTTTAATTCTTGTCATACGGAAGTTATATTCTTTTTTGTAAATCTTTTTAATCCTTTAAAAATGAGTTTTTACCTATAAGAAAGTTTCAAAAATTAAAAACCCTTGAAAGGTGAAGGCCTTGTACGGTTGATCACCTCACAACTTAAATCCAGCTCTAGAGGAAGCCCAAGTTAAGAACATTTGTTTTTCTTACTATTAAAACGTCGTAAGAGACATAAACCTCTTATTATTTAACTAAATAAAGAGAAGTTAACACCTTTTAGAGTCTTTTTCTTATTCTTATTCTTATTCTTATTATTATTATTTAACATCACTTTGTTATAAGAAATAAGATATTTACAAAAAGTTAGTGAGGAGCCAAAATACAAGTTGAGCCCATACTCCTTTAGCTATAGCAAAGCTAATCTTATTAAAAATATGAACAGCAGCACGTGCGCCAATGTCTTGAGTCACGGAGAACTTTCGGATCCGCTTCAGTATGCTCACCGCATTCTTCTCTAATTCCCCAAGCAAAGAAAATGAAAAAGAGAGAAAACCATATTCGATGTGTGCACACTTAGCCTCATACTTGACTCATTTACGATGTGTGGCATCAATCTCTGCACGACCGGGCACAAAATCAACCATCCTAGTCTGCATCAAAGGTGAGGACCCTGTTAAATCCACACACACATCAAGACCTTCGTCCCACGAATAGAGTAAAATATCCACAGGACGTAGGGGTTTGTCATATCCTCCACTATGCCCAATATCAACTTCTTTTGTCGCCGAAATCCCCGACCGGAAACATGCGTCGACTAAGGTATCGTGCACAACATTATGACGATGCTTGATACCAATAATACCGACACAGGATATAGCATGGTCTCCATAAATATCTCCCGTAAAGACTTTGGAACAAGCTGAGCACGACTTCGAAATAGAAAATAGGAGGACACCTAACTAATAGCATAACACAAAACGGTAAGTCTTACCGTTCATAGTCTGTCCTAACCCATAAATCAGAAGTGTGATCCTCCACTTGAGATTGCCACAAAGCCATCTATCTAGAAGATATAGAAAAAGTAGATTCCACAGTTTGGGTAACACGTGTGAAATATATATCTTCTTCATGAGATTAGGGGCAGCTATCTCACTTGGATTACTCAAAAGATCAGTCTTCATTTCTGTATTAAACACACACACAATGCATCATCAGAGGTATTTTCAGAAGCTACAATACCAAAATGTCGAAGCAACTTACTTTGCAAGCTAGCAGACTGCAATCTAGACATAAGAAAGACATAATTCAAAACATCACCTTCAGAATAAATACCAAGCCCACCAAATGCAAAAGGTAAGGTGGAAAGTCTCCATTGCCAATCACCAAACCCATGTGAGATTTCGTAAATTCATGTAAATAAATTAATTATAGTTTATTCTTATTTTTACCCTTAAGTAAATTTTTTACTTTTACTTTTACCCGATTCGGCAATTTCGCGTTTCTAGTCAAGCTTGAGCCGTAATTGAGATCTTATTTCGTCTACGTGTTTATCGTAGTTTAATATTTTTATTTGGTCACCCCGAAGTTTTATAATCCTTATTTTTGGCATTTTAGTTTTACTTCGCGTTTCGCCAAACTTTGCTAAACTACACTTAAACCTTACCTTTTTACATTTAACTTTCACTTCATTTACACCAATATATACATAACAATTGAAACAATTTTTTTTAAATATATACCTAAAATCCCTCCCCCTAGCCGGCCACATTAAACCCACACACACACTCCATCTTATTTTCATTTTCCAAAAACATAATCATAACACTCTCCATGCAAATCTCACAATAACAAAACCATCCAACTTCATTTTTTTCTTCTTCCTCCCTTTTCCTTGTGGCTGTCGAAAATTTACCACCACCACCACCATACTTACAAATTTTTTCTACTCACTATATCCATCACAACATGAATCCTAAGGTGCTTGCAAAGTTTGGTTGAATTTGGAGAAGTTTTGGAGTATTTTTGGGACTTTTCTTGACGATTCTTGGTTAGGGTTTGTGTAATTAAGTGGGTTTTACTAGTTAGATGGTCTAGAAGAAATTTTGGGTTGATTTCGGTTGATTTGGGTTGTCTTGTTGGTTCGAAATCAGTCCTAGGTCAAGAAGGGTGTTTGTGTTTTTGATTCACTTACTTAAATCATCTCCTAGTAAGTATAACTCTTTATTTTTTATCTTTCTTTTGATTTTGGTCCATGCAACTTGATGTTTGATTCTGGAAAATATTGAGTTTTGTGTTTATTAATGTGTTAAACAATCAATTGTGGCATTGTATAGAGTTTTAGAGGTATTGTGAAGATGTTTTGGATTGATTTTGTTGAGATTTTAGGGACTGTTTTTAGACCAGTAGGTAATCAGGTCATTTACAAAATATTTTTGGTAATGAGACCCCTGGAAAAGTTGATAGAAAGATAGGTCTATGTCTTAGGTCCATGTGTCTCTTTGGATAGAGCCGTATCTCTTCCGGATGAGTGAGATACGGCCGATTTACTCAAACTAGTCGAATCATACCTAGTGATAGGAAATGGAGCTTAACTCCATGTTTTTGTGCAAACTCTTTGTAAAAATATCATGGTACCTGTAGAGGACACTTAAAGGTATCACCTCCAACTATAGATTTCAAAATGTGTTCGTTTTTGTAAGCTACAAAAATTAGTCACACTTTCTTTGGGACAGTTTTGAAATGCTAGATAGTTTAGTATGTAAAGAAATGTTTTTGGCTTGATAAGTTCTGTAAAAGTTAATGGTGACCTAGTTGTATGTCTTAGGTACACATAGCCGTTTGGATGGGGTGTTAACTATTTTGGATGGGTGAGAAATCACCACTTTACTAAAACTAGTCACTTTGCGCGACCTGAATTTGAAACCATCATAAGCCAAACAAATTGTATACTAACACCCAAATTAGTAAAACTATAGCTTCTAGGTATCGAGTCAACTTAAATTTGACTGCGTGTTTCATCCTCATCGGATGTACGGTTTAGGAGATATACTAAAAATGGTGATGCGATAAATTTTAGAAAATGACGTGCACTTGTATTGAAGGGTAAATTAGTAATTTCACCCAGGTCCTAAAACTTTTTGATCAGTAAGCCCTACATTTCTGGAAAATAGACTCGGAAGGCTTTCTGTACGTGAAAACCTCATATTTTTATCAATTGCGGATTTTGAATTATGCGTTTTCTAAGATGGGTAAATTTCAGAATTTTGGTAAATAAAAGAATAGTTAGATGTAAAACTAGCGTGGGCACTTACAGAAATTATTGAAAGATGTAAACTTAAGACATGTCTTAGAAGTGATATTGATTCAGATTAGGAGTTGGGTTTCGAGTAATTTTGACCTATAAATTTAGGACGCAGTGACATACTTGTTCCGGTTAAAGAAAAACGTTTTATATAATTTTTCTTTATTTCATTTTCATTAGTGTGAGTGTTAGTTGTTTATTTTGCTAAGTTGCGCCATTTATTTTAGGTTGCACTTATGGTGTCGATTTACTCTAGTGTCTATATTGTTGATTTTTGCCGTATCGCACAAGGTGAGTTTCATATCCCTTTTTCTATTACTTGTTTTATTAAATTCGGGAGAGATTACATGCTTGTTTACTTTGGACACAACTACATTTCAAAACTGTATGCTATTCCGTGATCATATTATTGCCTAAGTACCCTTGCCGCTAAGTCCCCTATTATCATGAGCCGTTAATTACGTAAACGTGAATGTTGTGGATAGATCTATCGGGACTGACAATCCCCGTCTTGAATTATGGTTTCATGTTGAACATTAACGCATTTTACATTTAAAGTAGTTCATAGGATGTTTGGCAGCATCCTTCTCTGTTTTGGGGCACAAACCTCAATTACTGGTTTGATCGTAATGCATGTTAAGGTTCGGTGTCATGAGCTTATGGCAATAATATATTTCATTAGACTTGGTGAATCTGTTTCTCTTGTCTACAAATTCATAAATCTTGTGTTCCATTATTTTATTTACTGTTAAACCTATGAATTCACTCAACAATTTTGTTGACATTTTAGCATGTTTTAGTCTCAGGTCCTAAGGAGTGATTTCTGGTTGGGAGCCGCATGGATATCAAGAGAACGGATTCCGTGTGTTCTTTTATTCGATGCAAACTGTCAAACTTGTTTTATTAAACTAATGTCATCTTTTGAACTGTGTTGTTTGGTTAATCTCATGACTGCTTGGGACTTTTATGTCATTTTGAAAACTATTGGGACCAAAACTAAAACTCTGATATTTTATGATGCATTGAATGTATATTTATTTGAAAACGTCTCTTTCGAGGTCGTTTCCTATTACTTGATTGTTGTGTCGTGACGTCGCAACCCAATTGTTATCGTTCCACTGCTGTCAGATTTTGGGGGTGTGACAACCCAGGTCCAGAAGCAGTGACTGTAACAACCGGAAATTTTCAGACGTTTAAATGACTATTTTACCCTTTGACTTTTTGGGTCTGACTTGACTTTGACCCTTTTGACCTTTTATTATCAACTAAAAACGATAATCACGTAACCGGTAAAAAAAAAAAAGAAGGTCATTAATCCTACACTATATCCCTAAGCACAACGGATTTTGGTCACTTTTTCATCACTATTATTATTATTATTATAAATTCATAGATTACAAAAAGTTAAAGAAAGCCAAGATAATATTTGAGGTTTCACACTCTTTAGCAATAGAAGAACCAATCCTATTAAAAATATGAACACCTGCACGTGCCCCGATGTCTCGAGTCATTGAGAACTTCCGAATCCGCTTCAGCAAGATAACCGCGTCTGCCTCTAATTCCCCCAAGGAAGAGAAAGAAAATGGGAGAAATCCATATCCAATAGTCGCACACTTATCCATATACTTACCACGTTTACGTTGTGCAGCATCAATCATCACCCGACCCGGTATGAAATCAGTCATCCTCGGTTTGCGTCAAAGGTGAAGATCCAGTCAGATCCACACACACATCAAGTCCTCCATCCCATGAGTAAAGTAACATATCTCCTGGAAGTAATTGTTTGTCACGCTCCCTATCTAACCTAATAATTATTTTTAATAATATTATAAATCACTTATTATAACTCAATAGATACAAAAAAATTATATAACTCAATGATATTACTATTATTATTCTTATTATTATTATTATATTATTAATAAATATTATATAATAAATGTAAACTTTCTTACATAAAGTTGATGGAGCTGACACAAGTTGAGCTCCCAATCCCTGTTTTGAATACAAAAACTCACTCAATGAAAAGATAAATACACCACTCTTAGAAAAATATTATTATGAGTGCCTAATTGAAATAGACTTCATTCGTGAAAGGTGTGTCCGAAAGCATCCGTAACTAATTCTCAAACTAAAAAAGCAAATGGTATGAACTTGTATCCATTTTCCTCACATACGGACCCATACTTCTTCTTTTTCTTCTCCACGGCATTGTGCAAGGCTACCACAGGAGCACATGAAGTCGCCCCCATACCAGCAAAAGGAGAGATGCATGTAACATCTAAACATGTGTCTTTACCTTGGAGCCAATTAAATAGTAAAAGGTCTGCAGGTCGTAGATCCTTCCCGTAAAGTTTATTTCATTTGATATTGAGATATTTAAAATCTTAAACTTTTTTATAATTTAATGCATGCTTTTTATTGAATATTTTATATTGTTGTAGAATCTTTATATATGGCGGTAAATGCTTTACAGTATCAAAAGTTTTATAAACTCGTAATTTGTCATTTTACAAAACAAATATAAAATTGCAAATCGAACAAAAATTTATCTTACAATTAGATCAATTTAAATTTCAAGTATCTGATTTTTTTTTAATTTAAAGTATTAAAATTAATTTTATGTGCATGTAAAAATTTTTACTTTTTAAAAGTGATTATCAATCATAATTTTAGCCATATTTTCTTTTTAAATGTTCAATAATAATGATGCATCACATTAATTAAACTATTTTAACATATAAAATTACTCAAAACCTTTCGAAAAGTCAGAAAAACCTCAAAAGACGTTACATTACATATAAAATGAACTTTGATACCAAAATTAAAAAAGAACAAAATTTGAATAAAAATTCAAATAAACGTAAAATATGATACATTTTTATACGATTTCCCATTAAAGAAACTCTACCATTATAAGTGATCTTAATTTTCAGCATTTAAGAATTGATTGAAAGTAAAATTATTTCTCCATCTTTCACGCAACATATGCTATGGACTCTCTCATAATCCTCCTCTATACAAAAACAAAAGCTTTTAAAAAAAAGAAAAACTACCTAAAAGAAACAGTAAATAAACATCAGATCTACATCCCATCAACTTCTCAATCTCTAACCTCCACCGTCCGATCATAACACCATCCACACCGTTAAATCTCATCAACTCCCACGTCATCAATTGCATGACCAACCCACTCTTCCATAGGTGCACACTCCACTTTATGACACACTCTCCAATCATGCGCTTGACACCCACGCGAACAATAGTTCACTTTTCCACAACCCGAACATTTCCTAAACTCATTTTTTCGTGTCTCGGGTCGCCCACATTCCTTATAACTACACATCCTCAACCCTTCGTCTAACTTGTTTACGCTTAACCCAAACCACTCTATTAAGAACTTATTAACCGGATGCAACTCAAATAACGAAAAATAATCCAAACTGTGTCTCTCTTTTAACCGAAAGATATTCGTTATTTCTCGTGCATTAGCTTGCACGAGAAGACGACGTCCTTCTGTTACGTTTTTCCGTACTCCGTAACCGTCTTGTAAACAATGACCTAGCTCACGAAGAGCGTCGACGTGGCCCAAATAAGCTGACCTGCAGCATAAGGCCACGCCGGCGTGTAAATCTTTATCATTCTTTATACCTCCACTACCGTTGAATTGGATCACCGCGAGTGAGTATAACGCTGTCGCGTGTGATCGAATCGCTGCTTTTGCCATTAGTGACGCTCCACTTCCTCGGTTTTGTAAGCAATAAAATCGGATCTATATATAAAAAGTAAAAAAAAAAAATTATATAAATAATTTAATTAAGTAAAAATATGATAAAATCCGTACAAATAATACGTACCATTCCCAGAGTATAATACGCTTCTGTGTTATCAGCCTTAACACAGAGCTTAAGATAACGGTGAGCTCCGTCACACCAGTTTTTAGCTCGTACGGCAAGTGATTTTTTGCATGACTCTTTTAAAACCAACGGATTCACACCCAACTTATTCAACCTCTTGCATCTATTATCACATAACAAAAACATCAATAAAAAAACATCATCTATGTATAAAAAGTTATTATATGAAAGTAAAGAGAGATGTAACAAAACATACGTGAGATGAACAGCTATGAAATCAGACGGAGATGATGACGTGGAGCTAAGCTTACAAAGAACAACCAAAACGATGTCGTCAGGTAACGTATCAAACAGATCTGTTGCTGCGTGGTCATAAACAGGTCCATTATTGCCTCTAAGCTTCTTCCTCATGGTTATTGCTTTGTGTGTGTTTGTTTTGACAAGTATAAAACTGGTTTATATGAATATTATGCAATATGAAACTTCTGTTGATTCATTCATATATTGCTTTGTATGTATGTGAGGGTGTTGTGAAGGTGAGAGAGGTTAATGAAATGAGTAAAAGTTAATAAAAGATGGCTTTTATAGTGTTGTGAAGGTGAGAGAGGTTAATGAAATGAGTAAAAGTTAATAAAGGGTACCCGTACCCCTTGCCCATGAATAGTGTCAATAAGGTACAAAAGATTCTTTTTGTACCTTTCTTTTTACAGTGCAATGCAGTTTTTTATTAGTTTCTGTTTCGTAATTTTTGACAGTTTCATACTTTTGACCTGTTAAACTTTATATTTTTCGTTCCGTTTTTTCCGTGTCACAGTTTTATAACATATACTAAATTATAAAAATACAAAAAAAACCGAAAAAAACCCGAAGGGTACAAATGATGATTTAGAAGGGGTACATATATCATAAGCCGTTAATAAAAGATGGCTTTTATAGTTATAGGGCCCACATAGAAACATTTTATAAGGGAAGTGGCGAATTAATGGAAATTATCAATTTATATGAATTTGGATATCATATTACGAGTAAATAGAAAAGTATTCGGGGGAGTTACATATTATCGTGTCGTACATATTTGTTTTTTACGGTAATATGCGCATGTTCTACTCGTATTAATAGTATTAGATTAATATAAATTTATTGATGATAAGTTTTGGTATTTCTAATACTTCGTTACTTTCGAATAATTAAGGTTTTTTGTAGAAGATTCTTGTTGCAAACGCAACTTTAGAATTTTGGTAGATGATAGCTAATATGTGTAGATATATTTGCTTACATCGTTAGTGTTATTCTTTGATGAATTGTTTATTTTATTTAATAAAAGATCCACATAACAGAATCTCGACAATGACATAATAAAAGTACTTTTGAATATGAACAAAGTTGGGCTCGTGTTTGGACCTAGGCCCAGCTCTTTATGAGCTATTTATAATCATAGCTATAGGTAGAGATGCAAGTTGTAACCGGTTTTTTAAAAAACCGGTCGAAAAAACCGAAACCGGTTTTTTTAAAAACCGGTTTTTTTTAACCGGTTCGGTTA
>BQNB010062932.1:0-32553 GCA_026074375.1 Tanacetum coccineum
GATATCAATTTGAGAGCTAAATGCAGTGTATACAAAACTTCTATCGACACCAATATCAAATAAAACAGAAGCATAATGGTTGTTAAGGAGGAACATACCCGTAATGACGTTCGCGTCTAAGTTAGTCCCCGCATTGCCCACATCATACACCTTTGCTTGAGCATTTCCAGTCCCAACTTGGTTACCACGGTTGTTGTTGTTGTTGTTGTTGTTGTTGTTCAGCTTTGGACAATACCTTTTGAAATGTCCTTGTGCCCCACACTCATGACAAGTAGGCTTCTGACCCATCCCAGTATCTCTCTGGTTGTTGGCAACATTGGCATTTGTAGTGCTCTTACAGTCATGAGCAAAGTTGCCAACCTTGTTGCACTTGTAGCATCTTGGAGTACATGGACCGTCATGGTTGTAATTGCATTTGGGGCACAAAGGTTTAGATCCTTCGTACGGTTTCCTATCTCCAGATGCTGCAGCGTATGCCCTTGCCACATTTTGCCTTTTAAAAGGCTGCTGTTGGTTTTGGTTGTTTCGAGAAGTGTCTTTAAACTTCCTCTTGTTTGCAACCTGCCTTTTAGCAAAAGTACGGATTTTCTTATCCATTAGCTCAGTTGCCATTTCAGTGGCTTCCTGCATGGTTTTTGGTTTCGATGCCACAACACTCTTGTGAATCATGTCAGGCAACCCACCGACATACCTTTCAACTTTATCAGACTCTTCCGGGAACATTTGAACACACAGCAAAGACAGCTCCTAGAAATGTTGGTTGTACCTTGTCACATCTGTACCTTGTACTTCCAAATTCCATAACTCAGCCTCAAGCTTCTTCATCTCATTTCTCGGGCAATACTTGTCAGCCATTTTCTTTTTCAGTTCTGTCCAAGTCATCACATATGTCTTCACATATAGCAGCATCAATGACCAAAATCCTAACGTGGGAAAATTTTCCACCACGTCAGTAGCCACCTGCATAAAAGAGTATATGTAGAAAAATTGATCTGTTTCGCCCACGAGCAGTGGCTTATGCGAAACACAGTCTCCATCCTTTCAAAACCATGCCGGTTAGTCAACCAACTCCCTCAGTGCCTTTGAAATACAGAGGTTGACACTTCATAAAGTCTTGGTAAGTGCATTCTTGAGCAATGCGTTCAGTCCTTCTAACACCCGTTCCTGAAGTATGGCTGTCATCGCCAGCTCTATTTTCATCAGTGCTTCAGTGCCTAGCATTGAAAACTTGGTAATCATTGCCTTTTAGCTGGGCATTCGGTGACAGGATGTGGTAGTAGTTGTTGTTTTTGAGGACTGTCTAGCCCTCGTGTTCTTTTCAGGGTGCCATTTTCTTCAATCACAAAAAAGTATTACACCCGTTAGATATACATAAAATCTTATCTTTGACACATGACATATTACACTATAAATAAAACAAAAAGCAAGATCACATCATACAGTGAAATATATAACTGAACTGAGTTCAACACTGGTATAGTTTAATCGACATTATTCAACCAAATTCGATTACAACAAATCATATTCTTTCCTGACATAATACACCATTCTATATATACTTGGAAACATTTACTTGATTTCGTGATACAAGAAATGAAAATTCAAATCCTACTACCGTGCTTAGTGGTATAAACCATAATACTTAGCCAGCTAACAAGATAGCTTACGAATACAACTTAAACCTTGTTCAATACTTTAGCCAGGGAGTCATCCGTAATACTTAGTAGACTATATACAAACAAATAGCATAACCTGTTTGAACTTACTACCGGCCATCCCTCCGGGTGCAACTGGCTGTACTGGACCTCCAAAGGGTCTCTACTGTCCCTGCAGTGCTGTCACCTGTCCCGGTAGTGACTGCATCAATGTCAAAGTCTACACAAGCTGCTCCTGTCGGGTATGATCGAATGTCCATAATGCTGCAATCTCTGACCTGCCTCATGTTGGTCTGCTGCTGTGCATCTATGGGGTCACAGTTTTGACTCCTATGGGTAGCTGTATGTCAGCTGTGGATGAGCACTGTATGCTGACTCATCACTATAGGTGCGTAATGCCATAATCTATGAAGTTGTCATATAGCTTAACCTCCATGGAAGAGGTACCCCATGCCTCCCAGGGAAACCGATCCTCTTGATCTAGTTAGTTCGTGCAGTCTCATATTGTATTGGACTATCATCAACATGTCTACTACTCTCTAAATATATGGGTCTACATACCCTGAGTTTCCTCTATACACCTTAGATATCCTCGGTGTCTGTACTGAAACTGCAACCAGTCTGTTCACCCTAGTGTTGACCCCCTCAAGGTTCGTCAGTGCTACCTCCTCAGCAGCATCTCTCGGGTCCACCCAAACATCTCTAATCCCTTAGCCGACCTCCTCGGCTCTCTGTCGACTGATCTTAGCACCCACAGTATCGACAAACCCATAGTCTGCCCTATGACCTGTAATCGGTCTAGCGGCAGCAGCAGCTGAACTCTCTCCCACCTCACATCTCAGACCAAGATCAATACCCAACCTCTTCCGAGGTAGTAGTGTAATCTCGGGTTTGTCTGCCCTGGGGTCAGAAATGTTTTGGGCTTAAAGCCCATCTCAAGCCAAGCCCGGCCCAAGAAGAAAGTCCATACACTTCATGTGGGTATGAGACTATAAATAGGACCCTCTCCACACATGGAGAGGGTGTTGGTTGCCATTTCTCACATTCCATGTGTGTGTAACCTCCCACCACTCCTCTCTTTCTCTCTAATCTAATCTTCTATCTTTTGTTTCTCTCTCTACTTTTGCTTATTTGGTATGCTTATTAGTTATGATATGGGTTAAGTTTTGGGATAACATTTGGTATCACTCACCTCAGGTGGATTTAGTGGTTTCGTTGTGGTCTTAGTAAATTTATTGGTTCGGCTTATTTCTGGCTTATTCTTAGTCGGATTGCTTATTTAATGTTTTGGCTTATTTCATTAAAAAATTCCAACTTTTATTTCTAAACTCGTCTTGGATTATTTGGTTTCCACTTTGTGGACTCATTCTGTCATCAAAAGGCCAACGCCTACTGTGGTTTATTATTATTATGGGCCTGCTTAGCTGTCGACTTATTATTTTTGGGCTTATATGCATTTTGGTTTTGATGAACTTTTGTAGTCGGTTACTTGTTTCTGTCTTATTTTTTTCTTTCTTTAAAACAGTTTCTCTCTCGTTTGTCTGTTACAAATTGACGTGACTTATTTGTGCTTATACAGCTTATTTATATCTTATAAGTCACGACTTATTTTCTAGGTTTTTAGGTTTCTTATTCGTAGCTTATTTGTCTGTGTTTTTGTGGCTTATTCTATTTTAAAAGATCTTATATTCTAGCTTATTCTCGTTGAAAAAGAGCTTATTTTTTATGTTTGTTATTGGCTTACACGGTTTGAACAAGACAAGAAAGAAAAAGGACGGCTTGGGTTTTAGTAACAAGACAAGAAACAGTACAACGTACGTTTTTGTTTGATTCAGGCGAAGTATACGGTTTACCTAGGCGAAGTATACATCTCTAAGAGGCGAACTATACATCTCTATGAGGCGAACTATACATCTCTTATAGGCGAACTATACATTTCTTGTAACACCCCCAAAATGGCTCGCAGCGGAATATGAGTCAGGGGGCGTGTTACTTCATAGATCAACAACACAAGATATATATAGAACGACCATTAAAAGTCGTAAAAATGGATACATTGGATTTTAGAAAATATCTGTTACAAAAAGCCTGAAGCTTAACTTGTTCGACATTAATAGTACAAAGATACTAGTTCATAACACATTTTCCCAAAAACATATGCAACCAAATCTTTAGCATAATATCCCAAAATAGATAATCACTAATGTATCCCAGCACCTCGTGCCTATTGACCTCCTGAAAAACATTGCTTTAAAACATCAAAAATAATGTTGGTGAATTCATAGGTTTAATAAATCGTATAATGCAGGACCACAAGATCACCCATTTGTATGATAATGCAACATATGCAGACATCACATAAATGCAATTACGTTCGCCCTAAGCTCATGACACTGAAGGTCGATAATATATTGCAATGTAAAATTGCCCACAATGCCCGTATGGATGTTCTAACATGCAACATCCCCAGTCCGACATGGTATACGTTCGTTATCTGGCATACCGGTATAGTGAGCATGACTCACCCGAACGGGGATGTCAATCCTAAATAGATCTATTCATAACATTCGCGCTTACCCTCTAGGTAATTAACCAGTTCATGATAATGGGCTCAACTTGGGTTATCGCTACTTAGGCAACACGTAATCATAATATAAAATTTACCACTTGTGTCCAAAGTATAAAAATGCATGTTTCTCACCCCAAAACTTATAAAACAAATCATGTAAAACGAGAGGCTATGAACTCACCTCGAGTGAGTAAATTGATAATGAAATATCCCTAATGAAAACGCGTCACGCTAACGCCCAAATGCAACCTAGTTAATATAGGTCGTATGAGTACTCAAGTACTTAGACTAACAACTACCATATATAATTCTTTTTAGCTACATCATACTATCGTTCGGGCTATCATAATTAAGAGGTCATGTAGTGACGTATGAGGAGCTAGGACACTTTAAATCGTAAATCCAATAACTCGTCGATACGCCACCCCGAAGAGGCCTCATTATGAAACTCCCTAGTAATATAGCACTTTGATTAGCTAACCACATATAATTCTATATAGCTACATCACCATCTAATCATTTTAGTGAAATCATATTTATAAAGTAAAAACGTTTATAAATACGCCTTTCGCGAAAATGACCTAACTTTATCGTTTTAAGTCTGTTTCTCGTGTTTCTTACGTCCACGCTTTCGTATTAAGACGAGTGATCATAATATGATGTTTTTAAGTTTTCAACATTCTGTGGTGAATAGTGTTTTTACTGTTCATCACAGCTAATAACTTATTTTTTCGTTTTAATTAGCGTAAAACACGTAAATGTCGTATCTTATTCGTTATAGCTCCGTTTTTAGCGATTCTTACGAGCACGTTCTCGTAATTAAAAGTTTTATCAATTTATTGATGTTTTAAAAGTATAAGTTTCTGTGGTGAATAGTAACTTTTTTAAAAATAGTTTTATAAAACTATTTATCGTCGTAAACTCGTAACTAGCGTATCTTCTTCGTTATTAATCCGTCTTTCGAGTTTCTTATCATTTTAGAATCCTCATGGGATGTACTATCTTTATTAAACATAATATAGGTACTTTTATTTTCGTCCCAAAACAGAAAGTTTTGATGTTTGTGTTTAAAACTTGTTTTAAGCTTAATTTTATACTTTTAAGCTTTAACACCTTGTTACAAATACTTTACAACACTTTATAGCTTATGTATTACATATAATAAGTCCATTAGTCCATACTTTGTCCATGTATCCAAGATGACAAGTTATCTAATCTTACTTTTAATCAAACTTATTAAAGAAACCCTAATTTAACAAGTTTACACATAAACTTTTTATACATAAACCAAGAGTGTACACGAGTTATACTTCCATTATAACATCATATTTACATCCATAAAACATGTAAAAAAGTTTACAAAACAATGATCACAAGTAAAAAATCCATTTCACATGTTTAAAAGTATCCTAAATGGTGATATTGCTAAATAGAACATATAAACACATAAAATCATAATTATGAAATGATTAGGGTTTTAGATAACCTTGTATGAATGAGTAGTGAAAAGGAGAAAAATCACACCCTTATGATTTAAACCCTTGGCTTGAAAATATAAGGTGAAAACCCTAATTTTCCCAAGTAAACCCTAGTTTCCTTTTCTTGCTTCAACCCTTGCAAAGGCTTAACCAAGTCTTCAAAACTTTTTAGTATGCCTTAGATATGATGTGTGTATGCTTGTATAAGTGGTAGAAAAATCTGTATGGATTGTGTATGTATATGATTTTGAGCCGTGGGCTTCAAGAGGAGAGAAAGAGATAGATTGATTTTGTTTACACCTTGGAAAAGAGATGTGTATGTGTTTGCTTCCTAGTTTAGGCATTATATACCCCAATACTTATTCAAGGAACCAAAGGAGGATTTCTAGGGAATTAGTCAAGTGTATGTAAAGGTGTAAGACTTGGTTCCATAGAATAAGTCTTATCCTTGATATTTAGGAAGTAGTAATGCAAAATAGATATTTCTTTGGACCTATCTCCCCATATCCGGCCACATACACATATAGGTGATGATATTTTGTTAATTTTGAGTATTGGGTATAATCGTGGGTATTTGTTGAAGCATAGATAGGTTTTGGTGCTTCTGGGAATGCCTAAACGCATTTTATCACGAAACGTAAGCATTTTACGTAACCAATAAAAATAAGATAAACAAAGTTAATAGTTATCCTCAAACTAATCACTTAACACTTGCTTGATGTAAACATTTAATTGTTTGATGCCCGTTTACATTGAACGGTAATTTTTAGCTTACTACATTGCAACGTAGTTTTTTAGCTTACCATTTAACTTTAACCTTTAAAATTACAAGCAACACGCGTACACACTAAAAGTAAAATTACTATCGAGACATATGATCGTCATAAATGACCTAAAACATCAGGTATACATTAGTCTACCATAGTTTAATGTTGCTTGAGGATGTAGACAGTAATTAGCGCATACTTAACGTTCTATGGCACTAATTCATGGTGTATCAACAACCTTCTTAGCTATTCGGATGTTATCGCATTAGGCGCGTAACTTAAACCATATACTAGCAACTCCTGAATTCTTATGGCTTACATACAAGCAAGGTCTAAATCGCCATCTAAAAAGAGTTGTTTTGCTTAACTAGTATTGAACTATTTTAGCTTGTTTGACTATTTCCTGAAGAATATTAGCATGTTCTTGAGTGTTCCTAAGATAGTCTATGTGAACTTCCCTATTTTGCAATAACCTAGGAGGCAACGGTACTAAATCAAGCTTGAACATGCCTGGAGCAATAAGGTATGTGTACAACATTTTCAACAACTTCTTTCCCTTTTGATTTTCGTAAATCGTTTTTCAATGATGTTATCACAAAAACCTTATCTTGAATTTGAGCTTTTAAATCCTCATTTTCCATAGATTTTAAGTTCAGTTTGTTAATTAAAGAGTCACTCTGTTCTTTATGACGAACACGTGTCTGTTTGATTGAGTCAAACTGATCTTTAAAAACCTGTTTCACATGATTAATTTCATTACAAAGACGTTCATTCTCAGAAAGCAATTTTGCCACACTATTTTCCAGTTCCTTATTTATGGGCTCAAATTCACATTTATCATGATCAACGTTCTCTTCCTTGGTATTCTCTCGCAAAGATTTAATAGTATCCTTCAACTTACAAATGGTCGTGTCTTTGTCTTGTAGCCGAGCTTTCAAATCATTTATTTCAAAATATTCTGGAATTTCAACAGCATTTTGACTGACAAAAGATTCATCATTTTGAAAAACTTCTTGTTTTAATTGCATGGATACTTCCAAAGAAATACAATGTTTTTCAAGTTGTGAGTAATTTTTCAAAAGATCATTATATGCTTGTTTTGATTTGGAAAGCTCTGCATCAAGATTCAAACACTTTTCACACAATTCACACTTTTGCATTTTCACATTCACAGAATCATTATTCAAAGACATAGAATTCATCACAGTTAACAGAACATCTTGAGACATGACTTTTTGTAAGAGTCGATCATTTTCCAAAAGAATTTCTTTCTTAGCAATTTCCAAACATTTTTTATCAACTGAAAACTGTTGAACAGACGCTTCCATTTGATCAAAAACTGTTTGTACTTCCGTTATTTCATTTAGAAGATCTTTATCAAACACATTGAAGATGTCTTTTAAAGATTTTAGAAATGGAATAATTTCATTGTTAAAAATAGCTTTTGTATGTTCAAACCCCCATTCACCCTCTTCAAGAGCACTAGGTGTAGTCCTCTTCTTTACCACAGAGTCAAACTGGGTGAGGTGGAATTTAAGCTTTTTAAGGCTTGCATTCACCAAACTCACCTTAGGTAGTTCACTTGGAACATCTACTATGACAGGTGGTGTGTAAGAAGGTTCAATGGTAGGATTGAGCGTATGAAACCAAAACGCTTGTTCAGCCGATAATTCTTGTTGTGGAGTAAAACGTTTTTCAAAATCATCAATTAGACTATTTAATTTGTCATAATCGATAGGTTTATGAGAAATTTTCTTTGCAATAACTTCAGGATCCTTTGATTTTTCAAACATTTTTGATCGACTCTCTTCTTCCAAAATCAATGTTTCTTCATCATCAATCACAGGCATAGCAACATGAGTATTAGACATAACAATACCATCATACAAGGTTGGTTTTATCCGCTGAGCTTTCCTAAGGTAAAACGGATTTTGATAACCTAGAGCTTGTTTGTGTGTATTATCATAAAACGCTTGTGGCTTAGTTAACATGTGCACTGTCTGAGCAGATTGACCCGCTTTACAAATGATATTATCAAGTTCCTTTATCTTCTTTTCCAAATCAATTTCATTTTCCATATACTTATTTTCCTTTTCTTTGGATTCATTTTTGAAAACTGCTAAAGTTTGCAATACAGATTCCTTTTCTTTGATTTGTTTAGAAAGATTTTGCTCAAGTGAGTCAATTTGTTCTTTGAGTGCAAGTTTCTCCCTAATCATATCATCCATTTGAGAATCAATCATTTTTTCACGACTACTTAAATCAATATTAAGACGTTGTTCAAAAGTCTTGACCCTTTCCTTATATCTCTCTAACTCAGCGGTTATTGATTCATTATTTTTTTCCTTATTAGCCTTTTCCTAATTATTTACATGATTAATCATTTTTTCGGACATTTGTTCAATCACAGATAAAATCATTGAATCTTGTTGTGCCTGCAAATTAGTATCTTGAACAGTTGCCTGTTGTGTTTCTTGCAAATATTAAGAATATGGAATGATATTGCTATCACTAGATATCTCGTTATCTGTAAAATCCATAACTGGTGATTGTTTAAAATCCTATAATGCATGCACACTTTGATTATCCATATCATTTAGATACGTTTCAAAATTTGGTACCTCTGAGATAACGTCAAAACCATAGTTGGAAATGTTGGCCATGAGAACCGCTTGTGCACTCGAGAGATCATCACAATCAGAATCATAAGTATCAAGATCCTCAGTCTAAAAAGCAGCATTGTGAGGAATGACTGTCTGAGTTTGACTTGCTAGAATTCCTGGATCTGCAAGAAATGTGAGTTGCTCCTCATCTAATATTTGTCCAGCTTCTTGAGCTTCTGCTAACATTGCTTTCTCCTTATACCATGTTGCATTCATTGGTCGCTTTGGATGAGTGCATTGCCTAGCCATATGTCCTTTACCTTGGCAGTTGTAGCATTTAACAACTCATTCCTGTCCACTTGTAGTATTTCCCCTTGAACTAGTAGCATTGCTCTTATAAGTATTACCAGATTAATTTTGCCCTTGTCTTCCTTGAACTTGTTGCATTGTAACCTTGCCATCTTGAATAGTGGCTTGGTTTCTTTGATTAGAGGAAGTTCTGAGTTGATTATTAGTAGTAGGGAACCTTGACGAAGCTACAGCTGTTAGAAAAGCCATTGCTTTATTGAGACAAGCAATTAGATCATCTCCAGGAGAAAACACAGGAACAGCAAAACTTGAGTCTACAAACGGTGACTCAGTCATAAGTTTTATAGGAGCTTGAGGTGATTGATAAGCAACCTGTAGAATTACTTGTGGAACAGTTGCGGTTTGATGATTCATTTGAGACTGAAATGTATATGATGGTGGAATCGATGAATGATTGAATTGAGCTTGTAATGGATAATGAGGTGAGTAATGTTGATTGGGTTGAATTGATGCATGATGTGATGGTGACAATTGTTGTTGTAGTTGAGGATTGTTGTAAGATGATTGATAAGTGTTGAAGTGAGGTGGTGTCATCTGCTGATTTGCAATGAATACAAGTGGATCTTGATTGCGTTCACGCATAATACATACTTCATTTGCATAGAGTTCATGTTGTTCAAGATATGCATGAAGTTGATCAAAGTTAGAGGTATGCAAATCTTTAACAAGCTTGACATCAGTCACAAATTTACTCCATTCAGGTGGAAGACTGTTTAAGAACTTGGTATTAACTTGAAATTTCTCCATTTTCATCTTGTAGATGTTCATGTCATTAATTAGCTGAGTAAATCGCAAGTAATATGTGTGAAGTGATTCCCCCTTGATGTATGCATCGTACAACTTACACTCTCTTTCCTGCTTTGTCAAAGATGTACCTTGCATCAGTGATTAAACTCTCTTCCATAAATCTTTAGCAACTCTGTAATGATTCACAAGTGAATAGATATTAGTAGGAAGATCTTGAAGAATTATATTTGTAGCTTTCATATCACAATCAGCTTGAATTTTCTCAGTAGCAGATAATTCAGCATATTTCTTTGTTCTGATCACACTGTTCTCTTCAACTGTAGGCCAAATGAGAGGACCATGTTCTACTGATTCAAGTATCATTCTTCCGTGTTCTCTATTTTGCATGTATAATTCCATTCTACTCTTCCAAGAATCATACAGGTCTTTGTCCAACATGGGTGGACGATTGTCTGCACCGGAGAGTATCATGTACTCAGCAAGAGTATTCTTTTGTCCAAGTGAAATCATTGGATCCATTTCAATGTGATAAGATTAAAATGATCGAATAGTGATTGGAGGTTGTTGTGTTAAAGTGAGTATTGATTAATGAAGTTTGAGTCTTTCGGAATACACGGAATTTTACAATTCTTGATAAAACCGAGAAATCGAATCTTTATGGGATTTTACGAATCAAAGAACAACCGTATAATTCACTTAACAAACGTGTATAGTTCTCCTTAGTCAAGCGTATAAATCTCCCAAGCAAAACGTATAAATCACCAAAAGGAAGATGTATAAATCGCTTGTGGAAATTATGTATAAATCGCCAAAATGATGTATAAATCGCCTGACCAAAAGATTGTACAAATCGCCTGACCAAAATGATGTATAAATTGCCTGACCAAAAGATTGTATAAATTGCCTAACCAAAATGATGTATAAATCACCTGACCAAAATGATGTATAAATCGCCCGACCAAAAGATTGTATAAATCGCCTGACCAAAATGATGTATAAATCGCCTGACCAAAATTATGTATAAATCGCCTGACTAAAAGAGTGTATAAATCGTCTGACTAAAAGAGTGCATAAATCGCCTATAGAACAAAACACGTATAAATCGCTATAGAAACGTATAAATCGCCCAATACACTACGAAACTCAAAAATAAAAAATCTTAAAAAGACTCACTTTTTAACGTTTTTACCTGATTTTTCTTGTACTTCTTAACAATCTAAGACTATTAGAACCTTAAAAACACAAACTTTAACGTTTTTGACACGAAAAATTTAAAATCAAGATTCTTGGTACAAAACCCTCTTTTTACCTAAAAAGACTTAAAAAGATGTTATTTTTAATGGTTTTTGAAAGATTTTCTGGTACTTCTAGTCTATGCTAAGATAACTAAGCAAGAAAGTTATGATCTTTATGGTTTTTAAACCCTCAAAAAGTGAAAAACTTTTTGAATGGATTCAAACCAAACCACTAGTAAAACGAGTAGATAAAACGCACACAAACACCCCATAGCTCTTGATACCAATTGTAGAATAATCTTAACACAAGTATGGAATGATTCACTTAGAGTTTTTAGAGAGAGAAAGAGGTGGTTGGATGAACACTTAGAGAGAGAAAGAAGATGGTAATATTAGCTTAGTGAAATGTAACAAATGAACAACCAACACCCTCTCCAAGCAATGGAGAGGGTACTTATACTCTAGTCTTGGCCGGCCATGGACCCTTAGTGGGCTTATCCATGGGCCTTTGGCCTGATTAGCTTTATAACTTAACCTTACAACTTACTACGAGCTACGACTAACTATATTGGTAGTGACCAACACTTTTTCGTATTTCTAACAAAACTACTTTCTATTATGTAAAATAAAGTCTAAACACTAAAAATAAATAAAACCACTTAAAGTATCATAATCGACACTTTTATGATCCTGACAGCACCTTGTTGTGATTGTTCCAGTGCTAGCTTATGCCTTAGTTAATATTATTCCCTTATTCTCTTTCAACTCCATCTTTCCTAAGGACCTCTAATTCTATCTAATGGAATGTCCTTGGGTAGATCCCTCCGGTTCTGGTGGATCATTAGACTTATACCTAACCCTGCCACCTTATAACTTCAACGCCTCCGTGAATTAGTGGGTTGTTGGGTATAGTACTCAGAACCATAAAACCAATTAGAAAATCAATCAAAGTAATAGATATATATCAAAACATTTTACACTTTGAGAGTTTCATCATTTAACAAAAGCTCCCCCTACACATGTGCATCAATATTCGAAATTGTTTCGCATATGGAGGATAGATTTCGCACTTGAGTCAAAGAGGATCACATTTTTAATCTATTTTAATCTAATTTTCTTCTCCTCAAAAATAGCATATTATATAATGTTTTTTATATCAATGGAATAAAATGACTATTTAAGAATTTTGAAAGCACATGGGAGAAAATGGTTATTGCGTAATTAATATTGGAACATTTTCTCTTCACTCCCCCTCAATTAATGAGGGGTGGAGATAGTGTCGAGTACACAATTTTTGAAAGGTTTTAAATTTATTAAAAAATTCTTGAATAAACTTGTACTCGGACACTACATGAACACACAGCATTATAGTCTTGACAAAATCATGTCCATAAACATAGGCTTTTATTTCGAGAAACTTCCCATCATAAATAGATTCAAGTCAAAGGATTGAATGAGGAAATGAGTGTTTAACACACAATTTTGAAAGATTTTTTAAAATTCTTTTTGACAAACTCTTGAAATATTATGTTCAACTTTTTGAAATTTTTTTACTTGAGCTCAAGATTTGAATATCTTAATCTACGGGCTCAAGTACGAGAAGTTGTAAGCTTCCCGTTGTTAGGATAAATGTACATAAATGTACACTTTCCTTTTGTGAATTCCGAGTTCTAAACGAAAATACTTAAAAGTCAAAGTTTTGAGCAGACTTTTAAAAAGTTTTTGATAAGTATGCTCGAAAACAAAAAGAATTCTCTTCTTTTGAAGGTAAAGCGCACCGAAGCGTACACCTTTCGTTTATTTGAAAACCGAGTTGTGCACGGATGTGTACACAAGTCATTTTGATGAGCAAAATTTTGAAAGATTTGGAAAAACCTTTTGAAAATTTTTGAATAAATTTTGCTCATAAACAAGAAGATTTCTTTTCTCTTCTTTTCTTAAGATAAGTGAACTGATACGTACACTTTCTATTTTTTTGAAAACACGGGCCTGTTATCTGATATTTAATAACAAACCATTATTTTGAAGCGCGGGTTGCAATATGAAATGATTACAAGCCATTTTGATTAAACTAGACAACAACCTTTGGAACCCATTTAAGCACGATGCTAACACGTTTACCAAATTTTAAAAACCATTTGAAGGTTGTGTCAATTCGATGTAAAGAAGTTGAGTTCTAACGAGGACTTGAAATCGATGTTTCAAAAAGGAATAATGCTCGTAGAATCAACGGAGATTTAAAGGTCCTTTTGTTTTTCCATTAATTATGAAAACTTGGATTTTCTTGTGGAGTTTTAAATCTTGACGAAGAAGAAAAATTCCATTTTTGTTGAAAGTCGGTGTTTCATTTTAAAAATTCATTATGGAAATGAATGGAAATCTTCCACTGTTAGAACTTTTCAAAGCAGGGTCATTCCTGTTTTGCAACGAAAGCATTTCTGATTTTCAGTATTTGAAAGGTTTTGAATGACTTTTCTTTAGTCTCCAAACTTGCTTTATCGGTGTAAAGCGAGAGTGTGGAGTTTCAAAAACTTGATTCTTTCCATTTGAAGCACTTGTCTTAAAAACCTTTTGAGGAGTTGGTGTTTTAAAAGTTTAAGATTTCTTAGAAAACTTCCTACCTTTTTGCAAAGAATAGGTTGTAAACTGGGAAACCCTTTTTGAAAATGGTATTGAAGATTCACCCGTATGAACCTTTTCCGAAACATTTACTTTAGGTTTTGATGAAGTTCTCAACTCATGGTATTCTTTTTTATAGGAAAGAATATCTTGTGATGCCAACTTTGATTCTAAAAATGCAATTTGTTTTAAAAACTGATCTTTTTCATTTTTAGGTAAAGACTGTGCACAACAACTTTAGGAACAAACCATGATTTTAAAATTCGAGAGTTTGTCAAAAGTTTATCAGTGGGTGGTTTTCCCAATATTGAACGTTTGTCAAACTTAGTTTTCACAGACTTCCCTTTTAGATTTTCCAATTGAGTTCATAAATGATTAATTTCTTTCAAAAATTGATCATTTTTAGCTTTACAATCATTAACCTTACACGCCAATTGTCTTTCAGGAACAACTTTATATGCCTCAAATTTAGCCGTTCTGTTTGATAATTCAAGCTTGACATCATGAAAATATTTTGTTTGTTGAGTTAAAACCTTTTCAAGCTCGACAATATTTGTTTGAAGAACACATGTTTCGCTTTCAAAAAAGATTTTTTTTCTCCCCCGATTTCGTTTCAAGTTCAGAAATATTACAATCAACAATTGAACTTGAAAAGAATTCAAATTGATTCTTTTTGAATGATTCAATCTTAGCATTCTCGAAATCTTTTGTCTATTGAGCTATGATTTTTTTTCGAGAAGAATTATCTTTGACACAAAAAAATGTTTTTCTTCTTCGAAAGCTGTCATTTTTTCCGTTGTTGCCCTTTTTAATTCAAAAGCAAAAGCATATTCAAGATTATTAATTTTCATTAAAACAAACATCATTCTTTTTTTTTGTTTTGCTAAAGTCTTTTTCCCCAGCTCAACAATTTTCTTCTTCCTCTCACCCCCTTACATGACACAAAGATACCATATCGTCTCTCTAATAATCATGTAATTGTACTCGTATAATCGAATAAATAGTTCAATCGCCCTTGTAGAATAATATTTATAAAGTTTAAGACATGTATAAATATTATGTAAGTGATTCTAAAATGTTTCGCAAAATTTATATTAAAAACGAACCAACACTATTCACGTCAGAAAATAGTGCGCAAGTATAAAATAGTGCGTATCTTTCTCGTTTTAAGCCCGTTTGGTATGTTCTTTACGTCCACTTTCTTGTATTAAGACGATGTATCAAAATATTACATTTTCATAATTTGAGTTCTCTGGTGAACAGTGCTTTTTACTGTTCATGGCTTTTATAAATTTATTTTTATAAATTTTGTTATCATAAACGTCGTAGTTTATTCGTTTTAACTCCGTTTTTAGTGATTCTTTCAAGTACGTCTTCGTAATTAAAAGTTTTTATCAAATTAATGATGTTTTCAAAATAAATATATCTAATGTGAACACTAAATTTTATAAAATCATTTTTATAAAAGTATTTATTATCGTAAACTTGCGTAATTCATAACTCCTTCGTTATTGATCTAAAAATTATGATTCTTAATGTTTTGGAATTCTAAAAATATGTACTATCTGAGAAAAATAATCATTTTTATATATCAAAAGTGAATCTTAAAAAGTTTTTATAAAATTTCTTTTATAAACGCGTTTATTATCGCATAACTTGTAAATGTCGTATCTTCTTCGTTATAAATCCGTTTTTCGAGTTCTTTATATGCCTACGATCCTTGTAACATGTAGTATTTTATAAAATAATAAACTAAATATGATAAAATTCGAATTTGATCAGACCTTTTGAGGTTTTTGTTAAAAACATGTTTAAACTTGATTTTTGTAACTTTCTAGTTTAGTACACTTGTTACAAGTCTATTAAAACCCTTAATATCACATGTCTTACATACTTAAGGTCCTTAGTCCATCATTTGTCCAAATATTGGACAAGAATCACAAGATCCATAAGTCTACATACTTATTTGTTCATAAACTTTAATAAGTATACTTTTTAGGTAACTTGTTTATATACTCTTTTTATACTTAAACCACACTTGTACAATACTTATACATCCATTCTTACATGATATTAACATTCATATAACATATGTAAAAGCATACCAAAAGATAACCAAGTGTAAAAAAATTATTTTACACGTTAAATAAGTTTCCTAGATGGTGATTTACTATATAAAGATCATATATGCATAAAATCATAAATGCAAAGAGATTAAGGTTTTTAGATAACCTTAATATGATGTATGGTGATGAAAAACAAGGTCTAAACCCATGTTTAACAAACAAACCTTAGCTATCAACACCTTGAAAACCCTAATTTCAACAAAACCCTAATCTTGAACCTTATTGCTTTAACACTTGTAAACCTTAAACCAAACCTTCTAAACACCTTAGGATATCTTAGATATGATGTAGAAACACTTGGAAATGTGGTAAATAAAATTTGTATGGATGGTTTAGGGTGGTGAAGTTGAGCCGTGGCATATGAGGAGAGAAAAGAGAGAGTTTTTGTTGTTTTCACTTTAGCAAATGAGATGTGTGTGTTACTTCTACTAGTGAATGCCTTATATACTTCTTGTAACTAGTTGTAAATAAGTCTAGGTTCATATTACACTATGCTTGGACAAGAGGAGGAAATCAAGGAAGAAAATGGTGAAACACTAGTCATAGTTAGTAAGCTTTAATGAGTTGAAATTGGTACAAGACTTAGCTAGATATTTGAGATATTTTCCTTGTGTTTTTCAAGCCCTATCCGGCCACATGTGTATATATGTAAGTAATTTGTGAATTTTTGGGTATTGGGTATAATTGTGGGTATTTGTTGAAGCGTAGAAAAGTTTTGGTGGCTCCGGGAATGCCTAAACGTATTTTATCGCGAAACGTAAACACTTTACACAACCAATAAAAATAAAATGAAAAAAGTTAATAATTATTCTCAGAATAATTACGTAACACTTGCTTGATGTAAACATTTGATTGTTTGATGCCCGTTTACATTGAATGGTAATTTTTAGCTTACGCGATTTAACTTTATGGTTTCAATTTAAAAGCAAATGCGTACAATACTAAAAAAATAGTGAATTTACTGACGAAGTACAATGACCCTAAAACACGGGGTGTTATAGTCTCCTCATGTTAAAAGAATTTCGTCCTGAAATTGAGTTTGAGTTGCCTTCCGGAATGGTGTTAATGAAGAGGTGTGGGTAATTTTTTTTATATGAACAGTGACCCCAACGGTCATGAACAGTGATTCCAACGGTCACTGAACAGTGACCAACGGTCACCCCTTCACTTTAAATACTAAATTTTTATCCTCCATTTCTCCACACAACACTAAATCTTTCACCTAAATTTTCTCTTATCCAATCCTCAAAAATGTTGCATATCATTACACTCTTGGCGATAGCGAATGCGATAGCACTCGACATTTATCTTGCCTATGTCCCATACAAAGAAGAATTTTAGTATCTAGCCTTTATTCTAGCGATTCTCGTGCCCCTCATCGTCCTTGCTATTGGCGTGGATCTATTTTGGAAGGAATATATATTATTTCTAGGAGAGGGTTGTAATAAAACTTGTATTTCCTTTATGTTCTTATGTAATCTTATTTCTAAGATAATAAACGGATGTTGTGGCAAAATCTATTTGTTATTTTTATTTATGTCTTTCGATAATTTCGTTACCACGCTTGGTAACTCGTTTGCTTTCCCCTTCTAAATTGCTTTATATTGAGCGTTCAAGATTAGTGACATCGTTTTAATATTTATTGTTGCGTCTAAGGCTTGGCTCCTAGTGGATTATGCGTTCCCTTCATACAACACAACGGGAATTTAAGAGAAAATACAACGAGAATTCTTAAAGGAAATAGAGTCTAAGCATTGATATCAAGCTCCATGTTGTTAAGGTCTTGATTGATTTCTCCTCCTCCTAAGGCATGAACCATTTCACGTGCTCGAGTACCTCCAGTTTGGTTTCCATGGTTTTGGTTCTTTAACTTCAGGAAATCATTCATGTAATGCCCTTGATTCCTACATTCATAGCAAGTAGGGTTTCTCTGATTGTTAGTAGCAGCAGGACTCCTACAGTCTCGGGTCAAATGACCAACTCTCTTACAGTTTGCGCACTTTACAGTGCACTAGCTATTGTGATGAAACTTGCACTTGTTGCACAATGGTAGAGTTCCAACATACTCCTTCCTTTCACCAAACCCAACGGTATAAGTTATAGCCACAACTTGCTTCTTGGGAGGTTGTTGTTGAGCTTGGTTGTTGTTATCATCTTGCTTCCTTTTGTTCTCTGTCTAACGTTCAACAAAAGTACGGATTTTCTTGTCCATCAGTTCCGTTGCCATTTCAATTGCCTCTTGCATTGTCTTAGGCTTTGATGCAACCACACTTCCGTGAATCATGTCGGGCAAACCACCGACATATCTCTCAATCTTATCTAATTCTTCAGGAAACATTCTAACACACAACAATGCCAGTTCCTAATAACGTTGGTTGTACCCTATCACGTCGGTACCTTTTACTTTCAAGTTCCACATCTTGACCTCGAGCTTCTTAATCTCGCTCCTCGGGCAGTACTTGTCAGTCATCTTCTTTTTCAGGTCTGTCCAAGTCATTGCATATGCAACATCGTGACCAACAGTCCTAACGTGGGAGTTCCACCACGTTAGAGCACTTCCAAGAAGAGTACAAGTAGAAAACTTGATTTGGTTTTCCACAGAGCAGTTGCTTATACAAAACACAGTTTCCATTTTCTCAAACCATTGAGTCAATTCGACAACTCCTTTAGTGCCCTTGAAATTTAGAGGTTGGCACTTCATGAAGTCTGGGTAAGTGCACTCACGAGAAACTCGTTATGTCCTTCTAACACCCGTTCCCGAATTATGGTTGTCATCGCCATTCATGCTTCTGTCAGCATCACGTGCTGCCAATGCATCGACAACGCCTTGGTCGATCAATGCCTTAAGCTGGGCATTGGTGACAGGTGTGGTGGTGGTAGTCGTGGTTGGTGTTGACCTCATGGTTCTTTTTGGTGCCATTATCTTCAAAATCAAAGGAGTAATAAAATTAGTTTAGTTTTAAAATTTGCTCCAAAGGTGAAATGTTGCGAGATAATATGTTAAAGTTTTGTAAGAGTTTTTGGACCGTCGCATTATTCGTAATGTTTTGAGAATGTTCTAGTATTCATATAAATAACCCTTATATAAATAATTTGTAGAGTATGTTATGAAAGAATGTAAACACATCTATGTATATATATATACGTAAGACCCTCATAGTAATATATGTACTATAATATGAACACGTATATGAATCATGTAAGCATCTAGTATGACCAACTAATGCAACAAACAATGTATGTATGTCCCGTTAAAATCTTTTGAAAATGTGATCGTTGAAAATGGTTGTAGTCTAGGTAAGATATGCAACCTAGTTCTCTATAACCTTGGCTCTGATTACCAATCTGTAACACCCCCAAAAATGGGTCGCAGCGGAATATGTTTCCGGGAGCGTTACTTCATAATACCATTGCTCAAGTCATGAAAGAACGACCTCTAACTGTGTCGTTTGAAAAGAAATCTTGAATTATTTAGACTCTAATGCACATCACATAAGCCAAGCATCTAATTCACCTGAGAAAAACATGCTTAAAAAGTGTCAACATAAAGTTGGTGAGTTCATAGGTTTGTTTAAGTATAAATGTTGAACCAAAGTTCGTAAAGTATGTATGACCGTTCCAATCCTTGTATGTTCCCCAGAATGTATGTATGAATGTTATAAATCAAAGAGTTGTAAAGTATGCATGACTATTTCAATCCCCAATTAGTCACAAAAAACATATGTATGAATGTTATAAACCAAAGAGTTGTAAAGTATGCATGACCATTTAAATCCCCAAATAGTCACCAAAACGTTATGTATAGTTGGACCACCATTATCCAAAGTATGTATTGCCACTTTATTCAAGGCAACGTAAAAATTCCTATGTGTATAAAACAATGATTACGATTACTCTAAGTTCATGAAACTACTACGTAGACTCATATATATGCCACTTTATTCAAGGCACCGTAATTGTTCGTGTTCGTGTAAATGTTGTGCTCCGACATGCTATAACGTTCGTTTGCCCGGTGATAGCTAATCACCCGAACGGGGCTGTCACACCCGAATAGATCTATTTTATAACATTCACGCTTACCCTCCAAGTAATTCACAATTCAATCTGTTTAAGCTAATCCGTAATCATTTGGGTAAAAGTAAAGTAATATCCTTGTTTTAAAAAATAAAGTGAAACAAGCAATGTATTTCATCCCAAAATAAGTAATTGAGTATGTAGACCACTTTGTAAAACGAATTGTAAATGCACATGTAATAAATTCAAGCCAACCATGTAAATGAGTTCGGTAACAAGCATGTTCTCACCCCAAAAGTTGTAAAGTATATGTAAAACAAGTAAAACGTAGGTCTATAAACTCACCTCGAGTGAATGAATAATAACGTATATCACAGAATAGAAAATGCGCCACTAAAATGCCCGAATGCAACCTAATTCATTATAGGTCGTATGAGTACTAAGCACTTTGATTAACTAATACCATAGATAATTCTACATAGCTACATCACCATCTAGTTGTGTTTGTGAAATAACATTTGAATCGTATTTGATAACTAATAATCATGTAATTGTACTCGTATAATCGAATAAATAGTTCAATCGCCCTTGTAGAATAATATTTATAAAGTTTAAGACATGTATAAATATTATATAAGTGATTCTAAAATGTTTCGCAAAATTCATATTAAAAACGAACCAACACTATTCACATTAGAAAATAGTGCGCAAGTATAAAATAGTGCGTATCTTTCTCGTTTTAAGCCCGTTTGGCATGTTCTTTATGTCCACGTTCTCGTATTAAGACGATGTATCAAAATATTACATTTTCATAATTTGAGTTCTCTGGTGAACAGTGCTTTTTACTGTTCATGGGCTTTTATAAATTTATTTTTATAAATTTTGTTATCATAAACGTCGTAGTTTATTCGTTTTAACTCCGTTTTTAGTGATTCTTTCAAGTACGTCTTCGTAATTAATTTTTTTTATCAAATTAATGATGTTTTCAAAATAAATATATCTAATGTGAACACTAACTTTTATAAAATTATTTTTATAAAATTATTTATTATCGTAAACTTGCGTAATTCATAACTCCTTCGTTATTGATCTAAAAATTATGATTCTTAATGTTTTGGAATCCTAAAAATATGTACTATCTGAGAAAAATAATCATTTTTATATATCAGAAGTGAATCTTAAAAAGTTTTTATAAAATTTCTTTTATAAACACGTTTATTATCGCATAACTTGTAAATGTCGTATCTTCTTCGTTATAAATCCGTTTTTCGAGTTCTTTATATGCCTACGATCCTTGTAACATGTAGTATTTTATAAAATTATAAACTAAGTATGATAAAATTCAAATTTGATCAGACCTTTTGAGGTTTTTGTTAAAAACATGTTTAAACTTGATTTTTGTAACTTTCTAGTTTAGTACACTTGTTACAAGTCCATTACAACCCTTAATATCACATGTATTACATACTTAAGGTCCTTAGTCCATCATTTGTCCAAATATTGTACAAAAATCACAAGATCCATAAGTCTACATACTTATTTGTTCATAAACTTTAATAAGTATACTTTTTAGGTAACTTGTTTATATACTCTTTTTATACATAAACCACACTTGTACAATACTTATACATCTATTCTTACATGATATTAACATTCATATAACATATGTAAAAGCATACCAAAACATAACCAAGTGTAAAAAATCTATTTTACAAGTTAAATAAGTTTCCTAGATGGTGATTTACTATATAAAGATCATATATGCATAAAATCACAAATGTAAAGAGATTAAGGTTTTTAGATAACCTTAATATGATGTATGGTGATGAACAACAAGATCTAAACCCTTGTTTAGCAAACAAACCCTAGCTATCAACACCTTGAAAACCCTAATTTCAACAAAACCCAAATCTTGAACCTTCTTGCTTTAACACTTGTAAACCTTAAACCAACCTTCTAAACACCTTAGGATATCTTAGATATGAAGTAGAAACACTTGGAAATATGGTAAATAAAATTTGTATGGATGGTTTAGGGTGGTGAAGTTGAGTCGTGGCATATGAGGAGAGAAAAGAGAGAGTTTTTGTTGTTTTCACTTTAGCAAATGAGATGTGTGTGTTACTTCTACTAGTGAATGCCTTATATACTTCTTGTAACTAGTTGTAAATAAGTCTAGGTTCATATTACACTATGCTTGGACAAGAGGAGGAAATCAAGGAAGAAAATGGTGAAACACTAGTCATAGTTAGTAAGCTTTAATGAGTTGAAATTGGTACAAGACTTAGCTAGATATTTGAGATATTTTCCTTGTATTTTTCAAGCCCTATCCGACCACATGTGTATATATGTAAGTAATTTGTCAATTTTTGGGTATTGGGTATAATTGTGGGTATTTGTTGAAGCGTAGAAAAGTTTTGGTGGCTCCGGGAATGCCTAAACGTATTTTATCACGAAACGTAAACACTTTACGCAACCAATAAAAATAAAATGAACAAAGTTAATAATTATTCACAAAATAATTACTTAACACTTTCTTGATGTAAAAATTTAACTTTTTAATGCTCGTTTACGTTGAATGATAATTTTTATCTTACGCGATTTAACTTAGCGGTTTCAATTTAAAAGCAAACGCGTATTTTGTTTCCTTATTTTAGGCGATATTTAGGACAGTATATTTCAGTAAATAATTTCATAAATAAGATTTCACGTAAAAAAGAAAGTAAATATTAATTTTATATACTTATGTGATATAAAATCCTAATATTACGTGAATATTAAACGAGCTGCGCAGCGGATCTAATTCATATAGCACTTATAATTAACATAAACAATAAACAAAAAACATACCGAATAACAGCCAAGCTACGTGAAGAACCGAAGACTTCTTCGAGTACACGCATGTGTGTAATACATGCTAAACCAAAAACCCTTCAAGTTACTAAAGTAAGTAACCTCCATGCGGTTCATACACTACACGTCGAACATTACCACCCGCATGCTAGTTCCACGAACCAACGCTTAAGAATACGTCAGGTAGTCAAAAAAACCAAAAAAACTAAAAGGTGTTTGTTTGGTTCGATTACAAGGAGAAGAAAAAAAGGGAATGAGATAAATAATGAGGTCTATGGATCCTCTATTTATAGTGTTAGGATTAGGGTTACATAGCTTTGGGAAAAAGCTGTTTAATCTTGACACTTTTGGTCCTTCCTTTTTCTCTCCATATATTCGGCCCCTAAAAGTTACCAAATACCCATTGGTGTTGACTTTTTGACTTTTCTAATTATTTATGGATAATTACTTTTAATTACCCATTAATTAAAAAGCCTTATAGTTAATTATTCATAAACGAACTAATTAACGACCGTTAGTATTCTATCGTTAGAATATTAATATACATAATAAATATACACTTATATTATTATATACACTAATCGAGTATTAATACATATATAATAAATATAGGCTTATATTATTATATATATTCCAACAGACTGATATCTATGTGTATTAACGTGTGTGACCCCATAGGCTCACGTATTCTTAGCCGTATAAATATCCGTATGACATGAACACAAACCAACAAAAACTACCTTTCAATGTTGCCAAAACACAAGGATCTATGACGAGCTATAATGATATCTAATAAAAAATAATTAAACAGGAAACATTAATCAATACATTAGTAATTACATAACTAGGCCAACACTAGAAGTGCTTAGCCACTTATGGTAACAGAACAGTAAGAAATAATAGAGGGATTCATTGATCAAAAGCTCATAATTCTTACATGATTTGTTTATGAATGATGAAATACAAAAGTAAGTAAAGTGATTTCTCCCTTGAACTTTAGATGGATTTCTTCGACCTTTGGAAGCTTGGCTCGTCCCTTGATGCTGTGGTAAAAGGGTTGATGATGAATATACATAATGATGGCTCTATTTATACTTTTTGAACTTGTTACGGCATAACCTTTGTGTGCGGTTACGCCGTAATCATGCTGATGTGGGCTTCCTTAGCGTAGGAAAAATTTATGTTACGACGTAACTTCAATGCCTTGTTACGTCGTAACGCTGACTCAGATGACTCATCATTCCATAATGAGATTTATTACGGCATAAACTTTGTAAGTGATTACGCCGTAACCTTTGTGATGACCATTCTTGCCTTAATTATGTTACGGCGTAACCTTTGCGGTATGGTTACATCGTAAAATGTCTTAAAAATCCATATTTGCTCATTTTTGTGTCCAAATCCCATGTTTCTTGCACAAATGCTCGATTTCTTCCTGAAAACAATAAATAAGTGATTAAGTACCAATTTCAAGCATTTATGAGATAATTTCAAGTATTTTGATAGGGAATTTGATACCAAAAAGTATTAAATATTTAATGTTATCAAATAACCCCCCACTTGACTTCTACTTGCCCTCAAGTATACCTGTTAGGGTAATTTATAAAGAGATTTCCCGAATTTAACTCAAAGAAATGAATTCATAATTTACTTATGCTAGAAAACATTAAAGCTGAACACCTCACGAAAAGGGGATCAAAAATTACTCAACTTTTAAACTAGTCTAAGTGTTTCATTTTCGGGGTGATTGCTTAATAGCACAGTCATAGAATGTATTCTATCATAAGCTTGGAAAGTACACAAATCTCTACCAACTACAGTTAGGGTCTAAATAGCTTTCAAAGGCAACATGGGTAACACATACTGGTTTAACTAGGTGAATCATCCTGTAATCTTCACCAAAAGTGTAACACCAAGAAGGGCGACAAACCATATATACCATCCATAACGATGGAATAGACATGCATGATTGCATTAAATTCCCCAATTCGAGTAAAACCAAGGGTTAGGATGGAGAATGATATAGGGTATGGATCTTCTACTCCTTCACCAAAAGTATTACACCAACAAAGGCGACAAATCATATATACACATCCATAACGATGGAATAGACATACATGATTGCATTCAATTCCCCCATTCGAGTAAAACCAAAGATTATGGATTAGGCATGGGAACACATTTACATACTGCGAAACATGTTAGACCTATCTTTAAAATAAACAGATAGCTTATAGTTGCACCATCTTCATCACTTGTTGGTTTTATAACACGTAACCAACAATTACAATGCACAAGGAGTTTATTCATACACATTTTTTTTCTTTACAATACTCTTGTCATAAATACATAATACATCCCCCACTTGAGATGAACAATATTAAAATTGATAATATTGGGGGTCTTCAATGATCATAATGACATGTCTTCAACGAAAGTGCCAAAATCTTTGAACCTATTTCCCCAAACCATAGACTTAAGTAGCAAAAAATTTTGACACAAAGAAAAATAAAGACTACAGGGTTGGCTAAGGCGGAATGATGTAACAAAACATATATAATAACGGTTAAAGAACGGATTGGCTCAACAGGGTGATCTAGGGTTATCTTGCACTAATAATGAGTGCAACAAAGGGTTTTATCACGGGGAGGTCGACAAGTCAGTGTAACAAGTCTATAAACAAATACAGTTTTTTACACATATAGGCTATTTGGGTGAATTCCTAAATGTTGCCTGATTGTAGATTTTATACACTATATTATATTAATACACAAAAGTATAGAGAATAATTCCCAAAGTAGCCCTCTAGGAAAATTCTTATACAAATATATAATAATAATAATATACGTATGATTACCGAGAAGTTTGCTTTCCCGGGTTGTTTTCCTAACGACTTTTGAAATTAAGACTACGTTTGATACTTGGACAATGACTTGAATGGGGTATAAAGTTTGGTTTGATTTTCTACTACTACAAATTAAAAGAAACAATTAAAAACTAGCAATTAAAAACAATTAAACTCTAAGCAATTAACGAGAACAAATAAAATGCGACAAATAAGAAACTAAGGCAAGATTAACTTCTAAAAATGCAAACTAAATTTCTAAACATAAATTAAGACAAGATAAAATTTTAGGAAAAAGAAATTTTTTTTTGATTTTTTTTTAATTTAATATGAATTAAAAACTAATTTAATCTAATTAAATCCTAGAAAATAGCAAATTAAGTCTTAAAAATTAAGAAAAATTGTAGAAAATAAAATACTTAATGGAAAATTGTGAAAAATTCAGGGAAAGTACCAGGTACTAGCAGGAACTAAGGAAAAATAAGAATAATCAAAAATCTACAAAGATAAGCCCTAGAATAAGCTCTAAAAGCTTCTGCTTATTATTAAAAAGGAATTTGAAAATGACTATAAGAGTTAAATGAAAAGGAATGAGGTTGGATAAGCTATTGAAGCACAATGGTTAAGGTGTTGGGTGTGTGAGCATGAGGTGCTGGGTTCGAGTCCCATGCACATCTTTTTGGAAATTTTTTTATTTTTGAAATCTAAAAGCTAAAACTTATTAAGCAAACATTTCTGAGCACTTTTAATAAAAGGAGTATAAGCTAAATCTTAAAATTAAGCTCTCTGAGAACTTATAAAGAAGTTGTTCACAGAAACAAGCTTAAAAGGGCTTAAAATCTAATTTTTACTTATTTGCTTGCACAAAATTCATTTTAAGCTCAAATTTGAAAACAAAAGAAGTTCCAGGCAGCTTATGATGTATATAAGCTAATCCTAACAAGCTTTCTATACTAGAAACACTTAATGCCAACTGTAATTGATGATCAAAGTAGCAAACTCAAACATTGACTCAAAAAGCTTAAAATTAAGAAAGGCTAAAAAGAGCAATAAGCTTTAACATAAGCTGAGCTCTTGCAAACTTATCAAACAACTTATTAACTACTAATATAGATCATAAAAACAAACACCTAAAGCTAGAAATCAAAATTTTAAAAACTAATTAGTTTACTACTGTTTTTGGTCTTTTTCAAGTTTTTGATGAAATTAAAAGCTAAATGTACCTTATGAAATAAGCTACAAATTGAAATTTAAATCTTAAATTTACTAGACCTATATCTATACTAAGATCCTACTCAATATTAAAACCTAAAACTAATTTAATCTAGCTAAATCTTAAGTAAAAAGGAAGGTAGTAGTAACAGAAGTTACTACTGCATGTTTATTAGGCTAAAAGGCAAAACGCAATTGCAGGTTACCTCTAGGGGTAATCCTGCATTAAACACTCTAAGTGAGTGTGTCTTGACACAATGCAAACACAAATCAAGCCTTGGATGGCTTGGTTCAAATTTTCACAAGCAAAATTTAAGGGAAAAATCCCCTGGTGCTAGAACAAGAAAAATAAGCCTTAAAATGATTATGAGCTTAAACTGACAGTACAAACCAACTCATATCTTAATCAAATAAGATAATCAAGCTAACCAAATAAAAAAATTACCAAAAAGCTTTGACTTTAAGAGGTCAAACAAAGCTGATCCAAACACTCCTATATATAATGACAGTTTTGAAAAGAGCTTGTGATTTAAAAACTAGTGTGTGAAACCTTAAAACCAGATTATAAACAGCTTAAAACAAACTTAAATAACATTAATCCATAACCTAATTATACAAATGGGTTATCAAAGCGCTCATCGTTATGAGTAAGTCTGATGTTTTCAAAATATTGTTTAAACCGGCTACTTTTCAAAGTTATTAGTCGAGGGGGATTGAGATTCTTAGTTTTCGTAAATGTTTACTTCATAACATTGCGTGAGGACACGGCAATACCTTAGTATGGGGGATTTTGGTATGTGCTTAATTACACATACCTTTTACCTTTAAAAACGAGCTAAAATAACCAAAAACGGACTTAAAATGCCAAATATACGCTTGTTTTGCTAATTGTGTTGTGCAGGAACGGATAACTAAGAAAAGGACGAAAAACGAAGCCAAAACGACAAAACCAGATTCGGAATGGAAAAGCAAGAAAAAGACAAAGTCAAAGTCCAAGCCCAAGCCTGAAAAAGTCAACCCAAGTCAACCCCGACAAATCCAAAAGTCAACATGTGAAGAAATATAAGTTTGAGGGTTAAAATTGCCAAAACCCTAAACTTATATTTAAAGAGGAAAAGAGAAAAATAAAGACAAGGGTGAAAGCTGCCTAAATGCCAAAGTTATACTCCAAGGACCTAATCTGCCAAGTCCAAAGACTTATATACACCAAGGACGTGTACTGCAATTAGTGTTATAACTTTTGGGGACTTAATTTGCCAAGTCCCCAAAGTTATTTAACCACAGGGACCATGGATGCAATCAAACATATAACCTTGGAGGGCCATTTTTGCCAAATGGGCAAACTTGTGCCCTGTCACCCCCAACCTTTATAAACTTTCATTTCCCGCCCATTTCAACTCCCAACGAACTCACGGGTTCACCTCAACCCTTTTACCCTGTAACCCCAATTCCCCCATGGACAAACCTTCCCCTCCTCCTCCACTATCTTTCCCAGCTGTAAGATTGCCAAGCTGGCAATCCCACAACTCCCCAAGATAATCCAACGGCTGTGATGATTGATTTTTGAAGAATTGAAGGCCAGGATTGTTTGTACTTTGCACTCACAAAACAAACACATCTCTTTTATGTGTCTACAAGAAAGCACAAGTGAAAGAAGACAAAGAGAAGAATGCCTAGTCGTATTTTTCTATAAAAGCCTTGTAAAAGCCATTGTGGCTTAGTTAGTTTTTGAGTTAGTTTTAGTGTAGTTTTTAAATAGTTTTAAGTGTTTTTCAGTTCAAAGCTTTTAAATGTACTTGTACTTTACTTTAATGAAATTCAGTTAAGTGTTCTTTACTTGTGTTCTAAATTTCAAGTGTTTCTTCTTTAAAATCTTTAAGCTCTCATTTTAAAGCATCTTTATAACCTGTGTTTAGAAAACTTGTAAGAAAAATTCAAGAAAAAAAGAGGGAAAGAGCAAGGTACTGTTGGATTAAAAAGCTTGGATGAATAAGCTGATGTGGATGGCTTATTGGGTTTTGGCTTAGTTTTAGCTTAATTATAAGCTAAGGGTAGGTATTTAGAGCTTAAATAGGTCTCAAAAATCCTTTTTGAGCAAAGGATTAAAGGTACTTTCTCTTTAAAATTTTGCTTAATTACTGTAGCAATAAGCTTATTTAGCTTATTTTCTTAGCTTATTACTGTTATTATGCTTATTAGAGTGTATTTATGCTTGTTATTGTCTTTCATGTCATATTTTATGCAATTTTGGTAACAACTGTCTAAAAGCTTATTTCTGTCCTAGTTTATTGCATTAATTTAAGTGCTTTTTTTTGAGCTTTTTATCTTTTTAGAGTTTAATAGTGCTTAAGTATCCATAGTGTTTCTAAAATTTCAGTTAACTTAGCTTTTATAGATTTTAAAAACCATTTTCAAAAACTTAAGGGGTGTTTGGGTCAACTCTTAAAACGGGTCAAAATGGTTTTGTCTTTGGGTTATGGTCATTTAGTTAGTTTAAGCATAAGTTTTAAGCTTATTTAAAGCTGTTTCAAAAGTTTTTAAAGTTCAAAATTGTTTTTCAAAAGATTTCTAAACCATCTTTTTAAACTGTGACTTTTAAAAAACACCACAAGTGCTTATTTAGTTAAGCACTTGGGAGTTTGAGTTTAAGTGTCAAAAAAGTCTGTTTTTGTGTGTTATAATCAAGCTGTCAAAACCTTGTGGTCTTTTGACTTTGTTGAGTCAAAAACCACCAAGGTTTTAAGTGTCAAAATTTTAATCAAAGAAGCTTTTTCACTGTCAAAATTCAGCAGTCTAAAATGGTTTTTAAAAGTCAAAAATTGGTGCACAAGTTGTTTAGCTAGAGTACTCAATCTGTTTTAGCTTATTTTAAGAGCCCATAAGCTCTTAGATAATCCCCTTTAGCTTCAGCCCTTAGCAAGCTTATTTGATGGCTTATTTTTAAGCTCAAACTAGCTCTTTCACTGTTTTTACTTAGCTCTAGTGTAGGGATTGCTTATTTTTCTTTCTAGCTTATTAAGAGCTTTTTAGTTGTCCAATTCAGGTTCTTAGTAGCTTATTAGGTAAGTTAATGGTTTTAGATAGCTTATTCTTTTTTTCCTTTGCTTATTGAAGTATTAAGCCCAAATTTTACACCAACAGTACTAACCCTTTAGTTAGTACTGTTGTGGGTTTTAAGCCATCTCTTGGGCTTATTGAGCTTATTTCATAAGCTCATTTGTGTTCCTAACAGCTTATTTGGTTTGAGTAATAAGCTGTGTTTGCTAATTTTTCTTTTTCCATTGGCTTAATTTGTGTACACAGCCCAAGTCTTAAGCATTTTAGTTTTTTCTTTAAGCTTGTTTTAGCTTCTGTCATTAAGCCCCTCTTTTCAGCTTATTTAGTGTTAGTTTTTTTAGCTTCTTAGTGCTTATTTATTTTGTCCATCACTTAGCTTATTTGTTCACTAAGCCAAATGACTTAGTGGTTTTTAGCCTTTAAAGCATCAATTTAGTTCTCTGTCACATTAAGCCCTTTTCTTCAGCTTATTTAGTGTTAGCTTTCTTGATTATGAGCTTATTCTAGGTTTAAGATTTAAACCCCTTTTGCCTATCAGTCCAAGCCTAGATAATTTGTCTATAAGGTGACCAAAATGACTTTGCTTTTTATCTTTAAGCCCATATTTTTAAGCAAAACTGTCTGACTTTTTAAGGATTATTTTTAAGCTTATTTAGAGCTTTTTAGCAAAAGTCGTAGTTGACGAAGTTGTTAAGCCCCACGAGCTTAACAACTTTGCTTTTTGAAGTTTTCGAAAAAAAAAAGAGGGAAAGACAAGGGAACCGGGTGAGCAAGACTCGAACCCGGTACCCCTCGATACAGTCCCCCTTTATAACACACACCATACCACTGCGCCCTTGGGTCTTTTTCGTTAAAGACTCAAGGGCTTGAATACTTATAGACATTTTGGCTCTATAAGCTTATAAGCTGTACACAGCTTATTCGGGGCTTATTCATTAAGCAATTTTGTGTTTCTTATTTTTCCTAGGATTAAGCCAGTGTCTAGTATTTTTTGTAAAAATTTTAGAATTTTTCGAAGTCATTTACTATTTTTTATAATTTAATTTAGTTAAAAGTTTTAAAAATTCATAAAAAATACAAAAATTATCAAAAAAATATTTTTCTTTTTTAGAAAATTTTATTTTGTCGTATAGTTTATAGGAAAAATATAAAACTTTTCATAGGGTCATTTTTACAACTTTTCATTTTTTAAAGAGTGGTCCGGGTGCGGGATTTTGTTTTGACTCGTTTTTGGGTCAAACGAACTCCGTTTTCGGTCTAGTCTTTTTCATTCTTCGTTATTTGTTCCCTAGAGTAGTATAGAAGCAAAAATTTCTTCGTAGGGTTAATTTTAAAGATTTTAGGTTTTTCCCCCTTTGTTCGGATTAGGTTTGCCTCGTTTTTCTAGTTAAGTTCATAATTCTAGGTTTTTCTTAAACGTTTTTGTTTGTTATTGTTTAATTTGACTTTTCCACACTTTCAATTCAATTCTCTCCTTCAAACTCAAATCTTCGACTGTATCGATTTTCCAGTCCAGCCTCGTTGGGGATAAACGACCCGGGAACACTCTATACTACTTCTCGGTTTTATTGATTCTGCTTTTAGACTATTCTTACTATATATATTTTATATTTTATTATATTATATATATTTTAAGGTGTAGTTTGGCAGCAATCATACACATTTTACGGTTAGTTCTAAGCTTACGTAAAAAGGTTGCAACACTGGCCAGACCCAAGTATCCATACTTGAGAGATACCTAAAAAAGTTATGCAGTTTAGTCGTTGTTGTTGTATCGGTCATAGATAGTAAGGACTAAACGAATGTAAGACTCACTCAGACGACCACTTTTATGCTTGTTACAGATATGAGTCACTTAGAAACACCTCTCTTATGACTCGCTCAATGTGCAAAAAGGGCTGTTTGGTTGATGATTTTTGTGTCAAAGGGGTTGTTTGGTTTGCTGTTAAAGTGGGTGTTTGGTTGCTGATTTTATGACTTGCTCAATGTGCAAAAAAGGTTGTTTGGTTGATGATTTTTCTTTGAAAAAGGCCTGTTTGGTTTGCTGTTATATTAGGTGTTTGGTTGCTGATTTTTCTGCATAAAGGGTTGTTTGGTATGCTGTCAAAGTGGGTGTTGGTTGCTGATTTTTCTATAAAAGGGTGGTTTGGTTTGCTTTCAAAAAAGGTATATGGTTGTTGTCTTTTGTGCCAAAAATAGGCTAACATTACAAGGCTTTAAAAGAAACACAGTGAAGATATAATATGTTAATTTTGAAAAGATACCACACAAAGCATAGCTCGTACATTAGCGTCTTTAAGCACGTTATATTAATCAAATACCTATAATTGTAAAGTGTCTAACAGCCTTTGAAAACAATGAATTTGTGTTTGGAAATCCTGAAAAATAGCGATTGATTCAATGTTGC